>LNDK02000032.1:376081-598452 GCA_001455915.2 Samsoniella hepiali
CTTTTTTTTTTCTCCTCCCCCTTGGCCCCCCCCCCCCCAGTCCCCTCCCCCAATTGCTTCTCCACGAACACATATCTTCTTTTGCTCCGTCAAGCCGCCACTCTGGCTCCCTCAAAGCTTTCCGCCGGCTCTTCGAGCTCCTACAGCGACCGGCCGGCTCACTCTCACCACCGGCGACGCTCCTCTGCCGGCCCTTCTCCTGTAAACGACCACCGCTCCGGCAACCTGCTCGAGATACACCCGCGACAGGCAAACGAGGCTTCCCTGCCCACCATCATCGGTACGTTCAGTCCTGTTATACCCCCCCCCAACGTTTCTGTCCTCTTTTTCTGCATTCGCGGCCTGCGTCCCTGGGTCCTTGGGTCTTGGGGTCCTGCATATCTGTGCCACTGCGCACAGCACTCTCCCCACGTCACAGCGCATCCACAGCCCGTCGCGGTGCAGCAAATTGCGCCATGCGCCGCGCGCCGCATCGTTCCCCGGGCTATTTGTCTCGCTCGACCTTGCTTGCTGGGCTTGCTTTCTTGTGCCTGATTGTGCTTGTTGCTGTGCCTCCAAGCAGTTCAAAACTGTCAAGGATTCCGCCTGCGACAGGTCTCTAGCCATCCTTTACCTGCCCCTGTCCTCCCTGTCCACTACGTCGTGTACTTGTCTGTCCACTCTGTCCTCGCAACACTCGTGGCTAACCTCGTCTGTGCTACTTGCGATGCAGGAACCCCTTCGACGAATACTCCAATGTCCCTCTCCCGCAGCCCGTCTCCTGTCCCAGGTGGCGGCTGGTCCAGCCCTGGGCTCAACATGAACAGCGGTCGCTCCAGTCCTGCCAGCAGCCACAGCGTCCGTCCCGTCGCCTGGGAGTCGTCCAAGATGCGAAACGGCCACCCGTCCTTTTCCACCCAAAATCAAGGCTTCTTCAGCCGCCACATGCGCCGCATATCGAGCAGCCTACCTCGATTTACCGAAGGCGAAAAGGAAAAGATCCTGCGGCCCAACTCATACCTCGACAAAGTTCCTCTCGTCGGACGGATAAAGCTCATCTTCGGTCGCATGGGCCGCAAGATGAAATTCCGTCTGCTAATTGCTTTGCTTATTCTCTTGTGCATCTGGATCTTTTACCACTCTCGTAAGTCTACTCGTGTCGTATACACGGTCCTCCTATTCTGACTTGACCCCAGCCCTCGTCTACTGGTACCGCAGATCCTCTTGGGGCGGCGGTGGCTCCAAATTTGTCGTTGTCCTCGCCGCCAACGTCGGTGGCGGTGTCATGGAGTGGAAGGGAGCTCGCGAATGGGCCATTGAACGAGACAGCATACGAAACAAGCGCAACTATGTCGCCCGCTGGGGCTACGACCTCGAGATTGTGGATATGAGCACTAAGAAGCGATATGCACACGAATGGAGAGAAAGCTGGGAAAAGGTTGACTTTTTGCGCAACGCCATGCGTAAATACCCTGATGCTGAGTGGTTCGTCGCGACCCGTCCCCTCAAGCTTCCCAGTATAGCTGCTAACACAAGTCTGATAGGTTCTGGTGGCTTGACCTCAACACCATTGTCATGGAGCCCTCGTACTCGCTGCAGGACCACATTTTCAACACGCTCGACAAGAAGGCGTACCGCGACATCAACGACTACAACCCCCTCAATATTACCCATCCCTTTACCGACCCCTTCCTCGACGAAGAATCCCGCAGCCCCGTTGGCGACGGAAACCCCAACTCTGTCAACCTGCTGCTCTCGCAAGATTGCTCTGGCTTTAATCTGGGCTCCTTTTTCGTTCGCCGCAGTGCCTGGACCGAGCGCCTGCTGGACATTTGGTGGGATCCTGTGGCCTATGAGCAGAAGCACATGGCCTGGGAGCACAAGGAGCAGGACGCCCTCGAGGCCATGTACGAGAGCCACCCTTGGGTCCGTCAGCACACTGGCTTCCTGCCGCAGCGCATGATTAACAGCTTCCCTCCCGCTGCCTGCGGCGACGGCACCGGTGCCAACCTGACGCGTTTCCACTACCACGAGGCGGACCGTGACTTCATGGTCAACATGGCTGGCTGTGAATGGGGCCGTGACTGCTGGGGCGAAATGTACCACTACCGTCAGTTCAGCTACTGGCTCAACCGCAACCCCTGGGAGCTGTTCAAGGAGGACTTTATCGCCGTCATTTGGTACCACCTTACCGGCCAGCACGTTCGCCTGTAAAAGAGCACACGAGCCTCCAAACGTTGGCCCACCAATACCATGAAACGATGCGGACCATTGCTATCCAGTTTGCACTGGGTTATTTGACTGATTTATTTTCGATTCCACTGCACATATATATTACATCTACGCTTGCTTCGACTGCAGGGCATCTGGCGCTATGACGATGCGACCCCGGACCAGATGCCAGTGCAGTGCTTATAGAGGGGGGGAAAAGGAGTCGGCGTTCTTTTGAAGAATCCTTGGTACCAAACATGTTGGCCAACTGACGTACGCTTTCGACGGCATTGGCAAGGCCTTTAGATGACTTTGCAACGCGATGGCCCACCACGGCCTGGTACAGGCTTTTGCTGGTTTGACGACGAACATGCCCGAAGAAGCTACGGCTCACAAAATTTGATTTTGAAAAGGTCAAAGGGCGAGGATGCTGTGTGGAAGGTAGTGTACCAATACGCAGCAGCCGGCCCCCGTCGCTGCACAAGCAATGCAGCGATGCCTTTTAACCGCGAAAGGGAGGAGCTCTGCTTTGAAAGAGGTTACATCATGATGCATGGAGATGGCGGCTGCTCCTGTTTTCTATTTCTTTGTTCTTTTATCTGTTGGGAGCAGAACTGGGCTACTTCATGTCGGCGTTGTGCATTTCTTACCACTTGCCTCGTCTTTTTTTTTCTCTTCACTTTTTCACTTTTCTTCTTCGACTTTTTCTCTTTTTACTCTATATTTTTTCTTCAGTGCTTGCCTTCCGAACCCTCGCTCTACAGGAACGGGGGAGGGATGAAGCAAAAGCCCTCAATTTTCACCCGACTCTTGTTACGCCTTTTCTTCTTCTTCTGAAAAGAGTCGGAAACCTTTTTTTGTATGATTGGGTATACTTATTGATAGATGCGGCGATGAGATAGGAGCAGAGACATATATAAAACCTAGGAGAGAGACAAAACACGCCTATAATGAGCAAAAAATGATTTCTCTATGATAGATGCTCGATCAGTGTACAAAGAGCTGTGTGACGTTGATATGCGAGGCTCGTTGGATGATTCATCTTCCTTGGCAGCAGGTTGCAGTCGTAATGTGTAGGCTGACTGCTTACAGAGAGGCTGATGCTGAAGGCTTTGGGCTGGCGCGTAGACATGGGAGAAGGCATCTAGTAATAGACAGTACAACATTCTTGTGGGCGAGACACCGAGGGTGTGCATGGCTGACTCTTATTTTGTCCGAGACGTGCAGGTCATGTACATCTGTGCCTAAGCTGTAAAGCAGAGCTGCATGTCTTGTATCACGGCGTCGGCTCTGGGCTTCTCGCTTCCAGTTAGAGTGTCGGGCTGTTGTAGCCGAATCTCGCGTGACACGTGCCTATTTGATCATGCGGCAGTTTGACAGGACGGTGCTCAACCCTTTTCCCGGGCGTTACACTTTTTTTTCTTTTTTTTTGCTTTGAACAAAAAGGTCTGTGTGACGCCATGGAACGGTAGCACTTGCTGATGCTGCTATGCTGGTGCTTGTACACATGTCACAGACGGGAGCCAAGAGGCGGGGCCAACTATGAGGAGGGGTATTTCTTCCCGTCTGAATCGTGTGCGAAATGGAGAATTGCGCGGGTTTTCGTTGACCGTCTTCGGAGCTTTTTGTTTTGTTTGTTGGTCTTGGGGATGGAAGAGACCATGGCGTTCTCTCCTCGCGGCGATTGGTATGTGTGGGGGCAGGGGATGGCGGGGCAATGTGGGCATGTCAACCTCTTGCTGGGCGGCTACACGGAGGGGCTAGAGGGGAGTCTTCTTTTTCTTTGTTTGGTATTCTGCGTGCTTTTCTGCTTGTGCTATTCCAGTTCAGGATAGCCAGATCGTTGGCAGGATTCAGAAGGCAGAAGGGTGGGAGGGGGACGCTTGGCAGGGTGGTGGTGTTGGGCGGTTAGGCCATCTGCCGGTGGATGGAGGAGTGAAAGAGTATCTCAGTCAGGACCAAAAGAGGGGTGTGTTTCGGTACTTGCGGCATGAATTTATACATGAGCATTTTATATTGTTTGGTTTTGCATTAAGACGGAGATTTAGTTTTGGAAACAAAATCGGTACGAGGAGAGATGAGATGGTAGCATGAAACCGTCTCCTGATATCAATCTGTGAGGCACCATCTTACACGGTACCTAAGCTCAGGGAGGCAAAGAAGAGGGCATGTTTCGACCAGGGGCAGTCACGGCGCTACAGGAGCTGACAGGGGGCGGTTCTGGAGAGGCCTCGTGGGCGAATGAGCGCCACCGAGGCACCAGCGGACGACGGAAACAAGTGCCCACCCATTGTTACAGCGCCCGATACAGGGGGACGACGCCAGGCCAATCGCCGGCTGTCGAGGCACCGCTTCTGGCGCCCCTGCAGCACCGTCGACAGATCTCTGCCAGCTGGCGGCGCAGTCTCATTGGCTGGGTCCCCTGGCAAACGACAACGTCCCCCCCCGCCGAGGTGCGAACAAACGGAGGCGCCCAGCAAACGGAGAGGAATGCAACCCACCTCCTCCCAGCAGCCTCATGGCTTTCTCTTATCACCACTTGCACCATTCACCGTCGACGACGCCCACGGACGCGCTCCGTCCACACCACCCTCGGGCAGGCCTTTGCGGAAACCTCACTGGTTGCCCTGAAAGAATGGGCGGCTTCTCGACCACGCCCCTCGTTGCTCTGGGCCGCACCATTCAGATGGTTGTATGTGCACACACCCACGCACGCCCGCACGAACCTGCCCATGTGCATGCACGCGCTGGCAAGGCGAAAACGGGACAAGAAAAAAGGAAGACAATAGACTAAACCTGAAGAGAAAAAGAGGAACAAAGAGAAGAAATGGAGCCTCAGCTCAGTTTTTTCCCTGTCGCTTGTGCCGGACCAGGCCCCCCCCCTCTCCTCGCTTCTTCTATTTAGACCACGCGCATTCCCGCCGGCGGCCAGGACATGTCTCACCCCGACGACTCCCGCCTCACGCAGCACTTCTTTCTAGCCCAGGACAACCTCTTGGTTTTTCCTCGTTCTGTCCTTTTCTTCTCAACTACCATCCTTCCTTTGGTATTTTTTATTTAGCCTTTTTTGCTGAGCCGGTCTCAGCCTTTTTATTTTTATCCTTTTTTATCACTACTCTTATATACCCAGTCCTTTCCACCCTGTCTCGCCGGACCCTCATTTCACCAAATCCTTCTCACCTGCCTCAACAGTGTTACTCTCTCTGTCCTTTGGAGACATTCACTCCTCCCCAAATAAAAAGTCCTTTCCTTGTCCAGGGACTGACTCTCGTGCTCACCCCGCCACTTGTTTGAGTCTTTACACGCTGTCTGGCCATTCATCCTTTCTTGTCACTTATACGGATCAACACCGCAATCTTTGCTTCTTTGTCAACCTTGACACTTGCCAGCATTATTCTTTGACAAGAAAAAACAAAGCAGCTTCTTTTCTATACAAGTGCTAGAGACGGGGCGCCGGCCACGTTGACAGCCATTTTTTCTGCACCAGCATCGCTTCACAAACAATTACACTCATTTCGACCACCATCATGATTCGCTCAACCGTTCTCGCGGCCATGGCCGTCACGCTTCTCGGCCAAGTTGCCCAGGCCACCTACGGTCTCGATACAGTCTACGACGCCTCCAACTTTTTCCAAGAATTCACCCACTTCAACCAGCCCGACCCGACCCACGGCTTTGTCGAGTATGTCGATCAGCCCACTGCCCAGGCCGCTGGCCTGAGTGGCATTCGCAACGGTGCCATCTACATGGGCGTCGACTCTACCACCCAAAATCCTCCCAGAGGTCGTCGTTCCATCCGTGTCGAATCCCAAAAGACCTTCACCCAGGGTCTCTTTGTTGCCGATATTGCTCACATGCCATCCAACACGTGCGGTGTCTGGCCTGCCTTTTGGATGTATGGTCCCAAGTGGCCGACGTCTGGCGAAATCGATATTATTGAGGGCGTCCACACGCAAAGCCAAAACTCCATTACTCTCCACACCGAGAACAACTGCAAGATGTCTGGATTCGGTGCCTTGGCCAACTCGTTTGTCGTCGGCGACCAATGCAACACCCCCAACGGTTGTGGTCAGCAGACGGGCGACAACCAAAACTACGGTGATGGCTTTAATGCCATCGGTGGTGGCGTCTATGCCATGGAGTGGACCGAGTGGCGCATTTCCGTCTGGTTCTTCCCCCGCTACAGGATTCCCGCCGACATTACCAGCGGCAGCCCCCAACCCCTGACTTGGGGGCCTCCAAGCGGCAGCTTCTCCTCCGGTGAGACGTGCAACATTCGATCCGCCTTTATGGACCACAAGATTGTTTTTGACACAACCTTTTGCGGTGACTGGGCGGGCAGAGTCTGGGGTTCCAACAGCGAGTGCTCTGCTCACGGCCCTTCGTGCAACGACTACGTCGCTGCCAACCCGCAAGCCTTTGCCGAAGCGTACTGGAGCATCAACAGCCTCAAGGTCTACAAGGCTCAGTTTCTTTAGGGCACAACTAGCCTAATTCCCTTGACGGACAATGGGGGGTACCAGGCGCCGGACACTTGACTGCCCAACTTTGTGGAAAGATGTCACATTGGCCCACTTGGCCTGGCACTGCCTGTACCTGCCTGACGTTCGGATACTGATGACCAATGGTGATTATGATTTTGAGCGATTCTTGAGTTTATATTTTCCTTTCTTTATACACTTTCTTGTATTTATTCACGATAGATTCTTGAGATGGGAGCAGTCGATATCAATGCATTTATGACCTACTTGACGCGTATTTTTGTCCCTGATCTCACCTTGTAGATCATAGCACTCGAAATGGTGTATATAATGCGTAGACAATCATGTAAATTGGCAGCTCAAATTTGGTATATTTTATCGTCATTTATATTCTGGTCTAGTTTGTTACTATCCGCAGCAGATGTGAATTCCATGTCTCATTGCACCCTTTCCTCTCCATCTCATCTCGTAGCAACATGCTACATGAATGTCTCATTACCAAAGCTTTGCTCTTGACCCCATCGCGTAGCAACCATGCTACAAGACGGCGACAAAGCCAGCAAGACCGGCCAGTGCCGCCGCGGACCAGACCACGGCCAAGTGTTGCGCCGCGCTGCCCGCCGCATTCTTCTTGTCCCCGCTGCTCTTGGCGTCCCTGCCGCCGCCGACAAACTTGGTGTACTGCTCGTTCCACGAGCCCATGTACGACGAGACGTATTTCTTGTCGTCGTTGGGCATGTTCTTGTCGTACCACGCGGCCGCGGTGATTTGGTCCCAGCCCCAGGTGGACAGGGCGAGCGAGGGGACGACCTTTTCGGAATCGGACGCCTTGGCGGCGGCGGACCACATGTGCGCCGCCACGGTGGTGTACTGCTTGTCGTTGTAGAATTTCTTCTCGACAGAGTATAGAGCGGACGCGAGGGACGTGTACTGCGCGCCGGAGACGGAGGCGGGGAGGTCGGTGATGGTGCCGAGCACGGCCGAGGCGGGCACCGACTCGGGGATTTGCGTCTCGCCGCCGCGGTTGCCGCCGGCGCAGAGGGCGGCGGACGGGGCGAGGAGGACGAGCATGGCGGAGAGCTTCATCGTGAGGTGGAGTGTTGGTTCGAGAGAGCAGAAAGAGAGAGAGAATGTGTGTGTGTTTTGTGTTTTCTGTTTGTGTGTAAGTGGACGGAAGTGGATGGCCAAGACTCCTCGACAGGGGTTATAGAAAATACAGAGAAAATAAAGCACGAAGTGACAGAGAGCAAAGTTTTCTTTTTTTTTCAGGCTCTGGGAATCTCGTCGGATTTATAGAGAAGCTTTTTCTCAACTCCTCGTCACTTCGGGGCTGTTAGTAGTGATATCAGCGCCAAGGCCGCATCACCCAAGGCACCAGCCATCGCATGGTTCCTCGAAAAGCAGCCCTATTGACAGCCTATTTAGGCAGAAGAGCCGGGGTCTTGCCCCTGTGGGATTGGCTGGGACAGGGGGGGGGGGGGGGGGGGCCAAAAAAAAAGGCAAACCAAGCATGGAAAAAAACAGGTGCGCGGACCATCATATGTGGTGGTGTGGTCCGCAACGCAACGGTCCGAGGCACGACGGCGGGCGGCCGGTGGGCGATTTGTGTGGGCGATCTACGCGCCGGGGGGGGGATTGTTTGCTTTTTTTTCCTGCCCATTTTCAATAATCGTGCAAAGAAAAATAATAAATACAAGGTTTATTAAGACGAGAGACTGTTATTGATAAAAAAAGAAATAGTTTTTGATTTTGAATATTGGGGAATCACGGGCAGCAGTAACAACAGCAGGGCAAGAATTCGTTTGACAGAAAAAGGTACGACAAACACCCCCAGGTCTCTCTCTCCACTCCAACAAGGCTGGCCGGCCGGGGCGCCCCTCATCAGAACAAAGAAGACCAGGGAATGGCCAAACGCCAATATTGATTTCCCGGCTCTGCAGTTTATTAATCTCGGTGACTTTTTCCTTGCCCTTGGTGGGTAATACTATCGATGTTTTAGCGTGGTGGAAACTTACTGCAGTAGCCAGCACAAACGAGCCCTCGTCGACTAGACAAGTCAAATCACCAAAACAAAGACGAAATAGAAGATTTATTTCAAAATACATTCATTTTTTAATTCTCAAAATCCCGTTTCTTTGTACATTGAAAAAAAAAAAAGACAAAAATCGCCATTGTACGCCCATGGTCGCAAATTCCCATCCATGCAAAAAAAACTAAAAAAAACTATCATGGTATCAAGCCTCATCATACGTGCCGCCTTCTTCGCTTCGTCTCACCGGTCCACGTATCCTCAAACAGCGTATCCCGCCGCCCCACGTCGACCGGCGCGATGCCCAGCCGGCGCACGACCTGGAACGCGCCGGTGCCGACGGCCATGCCCTGGCCCATGATGATGCCCTCGCTGACGCCCTCAATCTTGTCCGTCTTCATGCCGGCGGCCGCCTCAAACAGGTGGTCGGGCGTCTTCTCAAACGACGCCAGGTGCAGCACGCTGTCGCGCATCTTGGACAGCCCGAAGCGCGTGATGCCCAGGATCTCGCCCTTGAACGTCATGGCGTCGGCCAGCAGCTGCATGTGCCGGTGGTCAATCTCCATAAACTTCATGACCTGCTCAATCTCAAACGCAATCGTCGTCCGCGCCGCCTCGATCCCCAGCACGTCGTTGCACTCCATCACGCTGTTGGTCCGCACCTTGGTCCCGATGACGCCTTCCGTCGTCATGCACGCCTGGAACCCGTAGCCCTCCACCAGCACTCGGTGCGTGCAGTCTTCGCACGTCTCAATCAGGGCGCGCGCTGCGTCGGGGTAGCCAGAGATGGGCAGCGCGGGCAGCATGCGGCGGAGCGCGTTGGCACGCAGCAGCATGTCGCTCGTGTCCTCGGCGCCTTTGCTGCGAGTCGTGCGCTTCGCTGCGACGCTCGAGCCGTCGCGCACGCGAATCGAGATGCGGTCCCCGATAATGGCCACGTCGGTCGCCTGAATCTTCATCTTGCGGTCTTTGCAGATGGACTGCGCAATGTCGTGAATGTCAACGCCGAGATGCATGTCGGCCAGTGCCTGTCTGTCCACTTGCACCACCACGTTGCCTTCGTCAGGGCGCCACTCGTCCTCAATGTAGTGCAGCACATCCTGCAAGAAAATCTTTTCGATGCGCGCCTTGACAACCTTGGCCGCCTCAATCTGCTGGTCGTTCATTAGAGGGCACATAATGACGGGTGTGCTGATGACCTTGGATGCGTTGATGATTTCCTTGATACGCGGCACACCCTGTGTAATACTCATACCAGCGACACCAGCAAAATGGAAAGTCTTGAGCGTCATCTGAGTACCGGGTTCACCGATAGACTGTGCGCCGACGGCGCCGACGGCATGGCCAGGTTCCACCTGCGCCTTCTTGTACTTGTGCAGACACAGTTTGACAAACAGTCGCAATGTTGTGGCTGTGATCTTGGCTGTGCGGTCGGCGTGGTCCTGTGCCGTGCTTCGCGTCTTTTCGTTACCAGAAAGGCCTGCTAGAGCGCGGACTCTCTCCAGCTTGTTGGCCAAGCCGCCAACAAAGTCCTCCACCTCGGTGAGAAACTTTCTGGCTCCTTCGTGCTCATCGACAGCATAGTCGCTGGTGTCTTCGTAGTCGAGGTCCTCGCCATGCAAGAGGCCCTTGCGAGGGAATCGTTTCCGCTCATTGACAAGCATCTTGGTACACAATTCGCGAGCCTCATTTGGAGTGAGCGCCGTCTCTTCATTGTCCCATGTAGTGTTTTCAGCGTGGCGCCATGTGCGAACGAACTGCACCGGTGCACCAGAGCCTTCCATATCCACAGGGTCAAGCCGATCACCACCAAACTGAAACTGAACGACTGTGCCGCCAGACGTGCGAACCGTATCGTCGTATTGTGTGGAGAGATCTTCCAGCGACTTCATCAATCGGCGCGACATGTAACCGGTTTCGGCAGTCTTGACAGCAGTATCGACTAGACCTTCACGACCAGAAATGGCGTGAAACAGAAACTCTGTAGGATAAAGACCAGTATAGAAACTGTTCTTGACGAAACCTTTGGAAGGAGGCTGTCGGGCATTTTTGAAGAAATGCGGCAAACTACGATCCTGGAAACCATCGGGAACTCGCTGACCACCGATAATTTGCTGACCGACCAGGGCCACCATCTGAGCGACGTTAATATCCGAACCCTTGGAGCCAGACTTGGCCATGATGAGCGGCGCATTGTTGCGGCTCAGCGTGTCGATACAGTAGTCACCGGCCTGCTGTCTGACCTTGGAAAGGATACCGGAGATGGAGTTTTCTAGCGTCTGCTCCAAGTTACAACCGGGTGACTTTTCAAGCTTTCCGGCTTTGAAGCTTTCAATGAGGTCGTCGGACTGCTTGTACGCAATCGACACAAGACGTTCAGTCTCCGCGGTGAGACTTGCAGTCGGGCAGACGTCGCCGACACCAATGGAGAAACCTCGGTTTGTAAGAGTTCTGGCGCAGAGTCGGGCCAGGCGATTCATGGCAGTTGCGGCATGGTCAGCTCCAAAATCACGTAGCATGACGTAAAATACGGAATCTTTCTTTCCGGTTCCTACTGTCGCCTTGTCCATGACACCGCACATGACTTCAGAGTTGCGGACGACGAGCCAACCGTCGTTGGGGTCCATGTCGGGTATATTTTTGGACTTGCCAGAAAACGTCTTGCACTTGGACTCGAAATTGATTCTGATGTTTGATTCCTTGTTTGGTCGCATCATGACATTGAAGAGCTGTTTTCCAGTCCATAGCGCGACAGGTGCAATGATAGTTGGCGGCGGGAGGTCAAGACGTGTTTGGCTGTCGAGCATGTGCATACACATATATGTAAAAGTTTTGCGATCAAAGAATCTGTCTTTGCTGCTGAGCAAAAAGGCAGCTGTGATGAAATCTTGCGTGGCTCCGATAATAGGAGCACCATCCTTGGGGGTTGTGAGGTTGTGTCTGACACCCATCAGAGTAATGGCCTCAGTACGGGCTTCCTCTGTCTGCGGAACGTGAAGGTTCATTTCGTCGCCGTCGAAATCGGCGTTGTAAGGATTGCAGACACATTCGTTGAGTCTGAAAGTTCTCCAAGGGCGCACCTTGACAAGATGGCTCATGATACTGAGCTTGTGTAGTGAGGGCTGACGGTTAAAGAGAACGATGTCACCATCTTCAATGTGACGCTCGACGACATCGCCAATACGCAAATCTCGAGCCACCATATTTCTATTACCGAACTTGAGATTGATCTTGTAGCCACCTTCATCCATCTTGATGATGCTCTGTGCTCCTGGCCAAACATCCGGGCCATTCTTGACGCATTCTCGGAGCTTGGCGATATTTTGACGCTGGACTCTTTCGGGGTATGTAAGGTTCTTGGCAACAAGCTGGGGAATGGCGACTTCGTCGATGCCCAGGTTGGGATCGGGAGAAATAACAGTTCGACCGGAAAAGTCGACACGTTTACCAGACAGGTTACCACGGAATCGACCCTGCTTACCCTTGAGGCGCTGGCAGAATCCTCGCATGGCTTTGCCGAAGCCAGGCTGTTGCAGTCCAGGAACATCGCTGTTGACGTACATGGCAATTTGAGTCTGTAAGTACTCCCATTGCTCCATGATTGTCTGAATCGCAGATCCCTTTTGCAGCGCCGATCGAATCATGCCGCTAACCCAGACGATGTCAGCAAGCTTTGTGGTGATGTCGTCCTCGTTACTGGCATTGTCTTGTGCAACGGATGGTCTGATACAGACGGGCGGCGCAGGCAAAAACTGCCAGATGAACATTTCCGGGCGGCCCTCGGTGGCGTTGAGGCCGAGCAGCTCGCAGTCGGTCGCAGTAATCAGTTTGAAGAGGTTCAAGACGCGCAGGGGGTTGAGATCCTCCATGGCCTTGCGGAGATGCTTTTCGAGTTCTGGGTTCTCGCGCTTGGCCTCGGTAAAGGACGTGTCAAACAGAACCTTGCTCTCGGGCGGGATCTTTTTGATGGCCGTGGACTTGTTGTACGAGGTGAATTTGTCGTGCACCAGCTTCAAGACGCCAAACTTGCGAATCTGTCCGTTGACACAGCCGCAGTAGGGGCAGTTCTTGGTCTTTCGGCATTGCTCATTGATCTTTTTGCAAATCTGCGTGCGGCGCAGGTTGTCGATGAAGGGGCGGCGGAGCTCGGAGAGGAACTGCCGGCGCTGGGGTTCGTCGAGCAGGACACGGCCGCAGTCTTTGCAAATCTCCTGCAGGATGGAGATGATGAAGCGCAGGTAGCCCACGTGGAAGACGGGCAGGGGAAGCCGGACGTAGCCAAAGTGGCCGTTGCAGTTTTGCAGGGTCTCGTTGCACGTGGCGCATTTGCCCGTCTTGCTCGAGGTGCCGAGCTGGTAATCGAGGGGTCCATTCTGGTACGGAGCGCGGTTGTTTTCAATATCGTAGAGCAGTCGGTTGGAAATCTCGGTCACGGCCTGGTTGGATATATCTTGGTTGGACCTGGGGAGCAGTCAGTAAGCGATGGGGGAAAAGAAGGTGGTCTGTAGGCAGGCTGGGCCATACTGTATGCCAAACTTGATGCCGCGAAAGCGCTTGGGGACCTTGTCAACAAGCTGCTGCTTGACACCGGCATCGTGAACGTGCGCCATGCCGCTGAGAGGAGGAGCAGCAGCAGTTCCCGATTCTATCCCATGCGGCTGCTAATCTGTGCTATGTTGCCTCGGATGCAATACACAATGAATCGCTGGTGCTTTGAGAATTGTCGTCGCAAAAAAAGTATGATGCAGAAAATTTGCGAGCTTCTGGCGGAAGTCAGTGGAGTCATAGGTCGTACCCCACCATTCTAGGATGCTGCCCGCTGCCCGCCCGCCTGGCACCCCACCACGGTTGGAATGCTGCATACCAGTTACAAGCCATCCGAGGCCTGGCGTGACGGAAAAAGAAGCAGTACGAGGACTTTATCCAGTATGAAGATTGATCTCATTCAACACTGCGGCCATTGCCGTTGCCGTTTCTACGACATGTAGTTGGCGCCGCAGATTCGCGGATCCATTGGCCGCTGCCCCCCACCAGATTGAATGAGGTCATGTACTCGTGCTGCCAAATTGTTACAAGATGGACCAAGAAATGGGTGAAAAAAATTGAGAAAATAACATATAGAGGAAAAGAGATGTAAATGTATATTGAAGTAATGAAACCTGGCCAAAACTAGTCATGCTATGGCTGGCGTCCATGACCGAGGTAGTCCCTCCGGAGTATCGTCTCGTAAGCAAGGTGTAGGTGCCCGTGTTCGTGCCTGATCGGACCACACTTCAGCCACCCAGAAACAGCCAATGCCAGCAGTCCCCCCTTTCCAGCCTTTCCCTCACCCTCTGTCTGCCCTATCGACTAGCAGCGCATTCTAGAGAACACGTTGAGTGGCTATATCGTCAACATAAACTTTGTCCCCATTCTCCCATGTGTCCACATCCATCAACAAGAACCCCCAACAATGCCGAAATATGCCCATCCACGTACAAGGACTTTCTGGCGGACCGGGGGAACTCTTTAGCGGCAACGCAGCACGGCTTGTAGCCCGTCTCCGTCCAATGGCCGGGCGCGCTGCAAGCCAGGTGCGCGACGCTACGCACATCGTTGGGTTGGGTCTTTTTTTTGGAGGGACGGAGCCGCTAAGTTTGGAATTAAAAAAATGTCCGGCGGTGCTCATCATCCATCGGAGCTTCGGCGGGGAGGAGCCTTGTCGTCATGGCCAACCGCACACCCCCTTCTCGGCTTGAGCTTGTTGCGGACTTGTCGCAGCAGTACGTATAAGAGCTACCTAGTTTTCCGGGCCGCCGCGTTGTGCATTCTCCCGCCCGATTTACTTTGTTCCTGTATTCTACCTCTTGCCTTTCGTCAAGCACCCTGCTCTTCTATACCTAATTCCAATCCCGCTTCCTCGCACACCTCCAATACCGTCACAATGGCTTTCTTCGGTCTCGACCTCGCCAAGAACCTGTCCTACTACACGGTACGGCCCTTCTCTGCTGCGTCGGAGCGCACGCGCCCAAGATGCATTGGCGCGCTTCACGACTTGCGCTCTGGATTCCTCCCCCTCGCCGGGGCGCACAGCTTCAGCTACTAACATGAGCAGGTTCCCGTTGCCTTGGCCGCCTGCATGCTCCCTCATGCCCTCGCCATCACCAGCGCCAAGGGCACCTTTGACAGTGCCAACCCCCGCACCCTGAAGGAGAATCTCGAGAAGACCGACTCCATCGACAAAGAGGTCCGTCATCAAACTCATGAAGCAATTGTATCCTGAGCAATTGTTTCACTCACCCCCTGGTCGTTTTCTGTTTCCGAACTAACAATCCATCAAGACCAAGCAGCGCATCGCCCGCGCCAAGGCCGCTTCCGACAATGGCTTCGAGACCATCGGCCTCTACGCCGCCGCCGTCGTCGCCGCCAACGTCGCCGGTGTCGACACGGCCCTCCTGAACCGCCTGACCATTGGCTACATCCTGAGCCGCTTCGCCTTCATCTTCGTCTACGTTCAGCTCGGCAGCAACCGCAAGACCGCGCCCATTCGCAGCCTCACCTGGCTGGCTGGCATCGGCGCCATCGTCACCCTCTTCATCAAGGCCGGCAACAAGGCCGCCGCTTAAATGATTGCAATAAAATCATATGCACTACACAGGCCAATAAAAGCCAAGAATATCCAATAATACCACGAGGTGAAAGATGTTAATGGTCACGGGATTGAATACGGGCAAAATATGTATTGCCACATGCAACTCTTTTATATAAAACAATAAATTGCTCAATCATGTCAACAAAAAAAGGAATGAGGTCGCTCAACGAAATGAAGAGCTGGCCGCAACGCCAGGCAAAGCAAAGGGAGATTGGATCGAGAAGTGGGAGATGTCGCAACCGGCATCTGCCCGCCTACTCGCTTGGAACCACTGCATGTTCCTCGTCCTGCCCAACGCTGCGTGTAGATGGGCTCTGCTCATCTAGGTCCCGCACAAAGAAAGCCGACGCCAAAACGAATAATCCGCCGATGGCCAGCACAAAAGACATGCTCTTGTCGCCTGGCGTGCCCCGAGGCTTCTGCCAAATCTTGAAAATAATGCTTGATCCCACGTTGGCGAGGATTTGAGGCGCCGCAATAGCCATGTTATGAATACCCATTACAACACCTGCTTCGTCCTTCTCCTCGTCGCCTTCTACGACGGGGGCCATTCCTTCGCTTGATAGTCTCTCCAAAGGTGCAAGTTCGGCAGGCTCCCGCGCCCGCTGCTGTTTCTGAGCACGCTGCAGCACATCGCGACGGCTGATTTCAGCACTGATGATGGCGTAAGGAGCCCATAGGGTCATGGCCCATGTGATACCAGCAATACCAATGACTGCGGTGGCAGCTTCCACGGAACGCACAACTAGCGTGCACAGCATGGCTCCGGCAAAGAGCACCAACGATCCGAACCAAGCCCTGTTCAGTGTGAAGCCAGGAATGTGGAGACGATCAAGCATGGTACGTTTTTGATTGCGTCGTCCGTGAAACGCAGGCGCAGGCTGACCCAAAGCCGCCTGGCTGTCGTATGTGGGTGCAATAAAAAATGGCAACAGCACGTTCGTGAGCAGGCTCACTACCGAGTTCACAAGGAGCGCAAATGATCCAATGCGAGTAGCTTGCTCATAGAGCTCATCAAGCTCCTCTGGCGTCATGTGAGGATTCTTTTCCAGGTGCGGCTGAACGTATATCTCGCCAATATACGCCGACGAGTAAAAGAGCAGAGGGAAGAAGCCCACCCAGCCGCAAAACTGTACCTGACAAACACGCTTTATCCGGGGAGGTAGTCTCTTGATAGACTTGAAGAGCTTGATGAAGAAAATGAAGACACCCGGATTCTTGGGCGCGGCCGCGCCATTCTCACGCGGGTCTCGTTCGTGGACGGAGAGGCAGCTGATGACGACGGTGATTGTCATGGAAATACTGGCAATGGCACAGAGAATCTGGAATTGAGTGTAACCAAAGAACCAGAGCGGCTTCGTCAAGTTGACGTAACCGGCAATGAAGCCGAGAATGTTGCCGACGCCGATGAATCGGCTGGCCATTGCGTTGGCCGCTTCTTGCTGATGGGCCGGGCCACAGTCTACGATGAAGGCGCGGATGGCAGCCTGGAGGGCATTGATGGCAAAATCAAGAACATAGATGCCGATGACGGCAGCGATGATGATGGTTGTCTTGGCAAAGTGCGAGTCGTCGTGGATGCCAAAGAGCGACATGATGCCGCCCATGATTTCCTTGACCCAAGACAGAAACAGCAGCGACACGACGGTGGCAATTGTGCCCCCGACCATGAAGGGCTTGCGTCTACCCCACGAGATGCGGCAGTTGTCGCTGAGGATGCCGACGTAGGGCTGCACGAGGGTGCCCGTCAGCGGGCCGGCAATCCAGACGAGGGCCATGAGGGACTTGCTCAGACCCAGCGAGAGCAGGTAGGGCGAGCCGTTGGAGAGCTCGACAGACCAGGCAATTTGCAGGCCACCAATGCTGAGCGTCAAGAGTGTGAGATACCACACACTCTTGGTGGCCTGGCTGGGGTCCGCAACCTGCCTCGTCCGGCTAGAGCCGCCGGCATTTCCATCAGCGTCGCTGGCGGCGAGCAGCGGAGAGTCCTCGCGTATTGTTTCGAGCTCCTGCTCTGGTTCTGGCTCCAAAATATGGAGGCCGCTCTCTTGGGCCGCCTCACTGAGTGGCTCGTCCGGTGACGTAGCAGCATGCGACGTCGGGTTCCGCGAGCCCATCGTTGGTTGCTGCCTTTTGAACTCTTCTCGCGTTGTTTCGCGATGGGCGACGGCACACTGTGAGTTCCACTCTGCCGCGATGGTGACGATGTCTGTATGGAGCTACTTATTAGAGTGTCTGGCACCAGCGAGCTTGGCTGGGCCGCATCCACAGTTGGTAGGTTGTGCGTCGTGTCCTGTGGAGGCTAAGAGGAACAAGCACCTTTGCTCAAGACAGCGGCGCCTGGGCGAACAAGACGCGAAAACAGAGCCAAGGCTAGTCTCAAATGGATGATGGCTACGAGTGCGCGATGCCCAGCGGTTGAGCCGTGTGAATGGTTGTGATGGGCTACGCCTGGCAAAAGGCGTGTTGAGTGTACAAACGGGTACGATAGTCAGCAGGCTGAAGTACGGATGTAGTCATCACCTGGCCCCCGACCAAGTCACGAGCGAGCTGCCGATCCGGCCAAACTTACCAGCCCGCGAGACACAGCGATGAGGCCCGTCTTGACATGGAAATGACAGTGACTGGAATATCTAATTTCCGCAGCAAGTTGAATTTTTTTTTTTGGCACCAGGTGCCGTGGTTAGAGATCCTGCGAAGCCAGAACAAGGTGAGCTTACTGAAATGCCAAGGTGACGGCACCAAAGCGACGGCCAGTGACGGCCTACGCAGGCAAGTGGGCGCTAAAGGCCGCTGTAACTGACGGCTGCGTTGGGCCTCGGGGCAGCCGTAGTCAGCTCTGCCCAACGGCCCCGTTGGCCAGCCTCGTTTTGAGTCTTGAAACAGGCTCCAACTGCGTTTCAGTACGCTGGCTCATGCGGCGCGCGCGTATTAATGCCGCTGTCAGTATGGAACATCCACGCCAAGCATCTTGTCCCGTCTTGATGTGCGGCGTCGCGGCCCCTCGCTTCCATTCAGGCGAGGCGAACCCGCCGCTGAGCAGCAGGGCTGTTTGACAATGACGCTCAGACGCCACAAACGGGAGGGAGAGAAGGAAAAAAAAAACACAAAGAGAAAAGAGCGAGAACAATGCAAGAGGCAACCATTTTGGCGCTCTTACATGCATAAAAAAACGCCCGAGCTGCCTCACTCCCTCTCGGCTAGTCGACAGCCAGTACCTGCGCAACGCAAGGGGGCGAGGCACCGTTATGCGGACACCACAATGGCATTCGTAGTGAGAACCCACCGCAGTTGAGTTTTCCTTTTCTTTTGGCCTTTGTTCACCACTCCATTTTCTTCTTCTTTGTAGAAATGCTTCTTCTCGCGAGTTGGCGCCAAAGAAAAAAGCAATCCATGCCGCCGTCGTCCAGGTACAGACTTGGCAAGTGCAAGGGTCTGGTGCGGGGCAGACTCTCTCCTTCGTAGAACACGAGTGATGCGACTCTTATCAAAGACGCTGGCCATAACTCCCAATCATCTTCATGTGGATATATAAAAAGTAGAAAAAGGCAAAGCGGCTGAGAAAGCTAGCAAAAAAGCTGGCATGATCACGGCGGTTCCCTGGAGGCAGATGGGTGGCTTCGGCATTTACATAGTGGGGGAAAGCGGATGCTCCCGGTGGCTAATAAGTAACAAAGTGGCGGGGACGGGCATGCGATGGTTTGCGTATCGTTTAAAAACACAAATGTGTATTGACATGGGAAAAAGCACAATAATAGAGTTGCTGCGCCGTCGGACTCGTCACATTCGTGCCGAGCGCGACTCGAGCTATACGAGTTGTCCCCGGTCAGAATTTGCCTCTGGCCGGGCAAGTCGGCCAAGGACCTCGCCAGTTTGTCGCCACCCTCCAACGAGAGGGCAAAAGCCTGGACCGTGGTTTTCATGCGAACCATCGCAGCCACCGTCCAGATGCCCTTCCTATTCTGTCAACTAACCGACCATTCATCAGTCAATGGCCCACATGCGGGATGCACGATATGCCCCTCGACGGAGCGATGGAAGACGATTATTAGGCTATTGAATAAGCTCGTGACTATGCCTACATACACCGACCGCCCGAAGATGGAGTCTCTGAGCCCAGCTGCTTAATATACCAGATTCAGCTGAAAAGCCTCAACCCAGAATGCTGCATACATCTCCAGCGCTCTGCATGGAAAATTGAACTAGTTCTGCTTCGTTTTCGCGGTGGCTTACCCACGAGGAAGCAAGAAACGGCTGACTTGAGCTGTCGATGAGAGGAGTCGATATCTCTTTTGTCAAGTATAAATACGCTCGATTTTCCGTATGAAATTCAATTGTAGAGCATCAAATCCAGACAACTTCTTCAATCTACTCCTCCTCTTTACCAAACATCAATATCCCCTCTTCTCAAACCATGAAGTTCACCACTGTTCTCATTGCTGCCTTTGCCGGCCTCGCCGTGGCCAGCCCCCTGGGCAGCGAGGAAAGCCTTGACAAGAGATATACCGACTTCAACGGCTGCATGACGACTTGCAACACGCCAACCTGCGCCATCAAGAACTGCTACCAGTGGTGCTTCAAGGTCTGCTGCGGCCAGTACCCTTCACACGCGGGCTGCTAAGCTACCAAAGTGGCTCTCGGAAAGCCCTTTGCTATCTGTCACGTTTGGGAGAAGGAACAGACCTTGGATCGCTCTTATTAGGGCAGTCTCTCGGCGCGTTTCAGCGTCGCTGACTAGACGTTGGATATAACAAAGCTTGCTTCGCCGTGTATATGTTTAGGCGGAGGGTTACATAACGAGAATACAAAGTACAATTGGGCATCGTGTTTTTTCTTGCGCTATATTGCAACTGTGCTATGATTTGTAAGTATGCAAGTGGCTCTGTAACTCTGGCGCAACACCCTGTCAGCATTTCTCGGCATGTCTGGATGATGGGTGTTGACACGGCGGCTATGGTATATGCCCCATCACCCATGCCATCAACGTTCCGGCGGTTCCATGGCTGGCGGGCGGACCGGTGGCAGATGTGTGGTTTAACGAGACGAGGGTCGTTGCTGACGAATGCGCTGGGTCCCGGACTCGGTGGTAGAGCGTCGTCACAGCCCAGAACTACCAAGTATCGAGTCTTGTGACTTGTGTTTACAAAACGGAACGATTCGGGGGTTCCGTCCAGTGCGCGACGCGACTGGCCTGGGGTAGTTTGGTTCGGCGATGTAGCGGTACCGGACGATTGGTTCTCGTTGGATAACTCAGAGAACACAGCCAGGAGGGAACCCAGTCCCAATACCACCGGGAGGTACTTGGGTACCTGAAATTTAGTTACACGCAACTTCCAAGGTTGGCAAGATTGCTGTCATGTTACAGCGCTGGGTGCACTCTTTCCAGGCTAGCCCTCGGTCTAAACAGTGCTAAACAGTGCTAAAATTGCCTGGGGGTGGCCCAAAATCGACACGCGACCGCCACCAGCGCCCAAAGAGCAAAAGTGTGCGTCCAGTTTCTGTCAGGGCGGCCCGCCTTTGGCTGCTCCACAGGACAAATGGCCCCACCCGCTGCTCTTTTCGACCACGTCGTCGTCGCTCTTTTTCTTCTTCTTGCCGTGTCTTGGAAATGGGCAGTTTTCGACGACTTGTTTCCTGGTGACGCGGTGCTGGACCCTCTCTCCTCTATCCCTTTTGGCCTAGTAGAAGAAAAGACGGAGGAGAGGTTGAGTTGGGCGCTGGCATCGGTTGACAGGTGTGACTCTGCAGGAAAGGCGTTCGCCGATGGCGCCGCCCTCAAGCCCACGTCTTTTTTTTTTCCCTTTGTGGCTCGCAAGCGCAACGGACAAAAGAAGCAAAAAAAAAGAAAAAAAAAAGAAACGAGTGTTTGATGGCGCTGGTAATAAATAGCCAACAATGTTGACGAGCTTTTTCCGCCGAAGGACTTGGGGGGAGGGACAGGGGGGGCTCGGGGTACCCGCTTGTTGGACGTGCCCTGGCATGGCTGGTCACTGTACCTGGCGGCCCAACTCAGCGGCGACGGGTGGCTTCCGCGGCACGCTGCGAACCCCGTCGAGGAACCCAGCCACCGCTGCGCCGACTGCCTGAAACCAAAGTACCTCCCTGAGCCCGCCGCCTGCCCTCAGAGGGGCCTGACATCAGGCACAGTGTAGCGGTACCTGGATACATTTCTCTGGTACCTGGCCCGGTCTGGCCACCCCTGAATCCACCTCCGGCCCTCTCTCCAGACGAAGGTACCATCAGGCTGACACTTGACTCTCGAGGTACCTTGACTCCGTCCTGTTGGCACTGACCAGGAATAACCCGTGCAACCAAGGCCCCGTTCCTTTTCTCACGCGCTCTGTGACTCTCTCTCTCTTTTTTTTCTTATTTCCCGCTGGTTCTTTTCTGCCCCTCTTCCTGCCCCAGGTACTCCCTCGCGTAGAAGTGTTGGCTCTAGTACCGGCCCGTTGCGCGAGGCCGGTGCAGAAGCACAGGTAGCACTTCGGAAGTTGATACCAGGCGCTCGTAGTGTCGATACTTTGCGCTTTCAACCCAGCAGGCCCCTCGAGAGCAAGCAAGGTAGACAGGAGCTCGGGCCGGCGCGCCTCCCATACTAGCGGTTTAGCAGGGTCCTGGAGTTTACCAATAGCTGCTGTCGGCGTCGTGCTAGGCTTCGTCGCTGCGACAAGGCACCTCCAGCGACTCCCCCCCTCTGTAATTTTTCTTGCCTCTGCTGATGGCTGTTCTCTCCCACCTTCAGCTCGTCCCTTGACATTCCCCCCGCCACAGGCACGCCACACCCACGTTCGCTCATCACCCTCCATAACGCTGTGCTTGTCTCTGGACTTTGGCACTGCTTCAGCGACTGTAACCACTGCGATTCCGTGTGCCTCCCCCCAACAAGCTGTCTGCGCCCGCCCCCCCTTCTTCTCACCAGCGCTGCTCTCACCGTTACCTCTTACTTGCTTGCAAACACACATCATCTCTCGTTTTTCTCTCGAAGCTTCGAATCCTTTTTTGCGCGTCCGTTTGCCGACGCGAGAAGAGGTTTCTTCGGCTCGGCCCCAGCTCATCGGTCCAGGATCCCTCGCGCACTAATATCAGCTGCTTTTCTGGAGCTTCCAGGTACCCGGGGCGGCTCGCACTCACACCACCACACACCCTGGCCGCGACGCCAACGATCTCCTTTTCTCCCCTAATATCACTGCTATCCACTCTGCAATTACACTCACTCCAGTCGCTCCTTTCTTCGAGCCGTGCTTTGCGTCCAATTTCCAATTTCCATTTCGCATCTGTGTCTTGCATACCGACAGTATCTTTTCTTCTGCAACGTCCCGCCTCAGACACACGGCTTCGACGTAACACCGCCGCCACGCCTCATCTTCAGCTCGACTCGACGCGACTCAATCTGCTCTCGGCCACAGCTTCCACAGGACCTTTCTTTGCATGCAATCGCAATAGATCACAGGCTCACCCGCTGAGCCCACTCACGGCCCTCCTTCAGGCTCGCCCGTTCGTCTCGCTCGAATTGGTCTGACCTGATAGGCCCTCTCTCTATCCCTACCTATCCGACCTGCAGACACCCTGTGCAGAAAACGCCAACACCCGGCACAGCTTCGTCAAAATGACCGTAGCTAGCGAGCTCACCCACCGTGGCCTGCCCCATGGCTCGATGACTCTGCAGGATCGTTTCGAAGTTCTCAAGGAAATCGGTGATGGCTCCTTTGGCAGTGTCGTCCTCGCCAGAGTCCGTACTGCTGGTGCCAATGTCGCTCGCCGTGGCTCTGTTGTATGTGTACCCTCGTCGGCCCTTCTGCACCAAGCTACGAATGACGCTAACTGCTACTCACCAGGTCGCTATCAAGTCCATGAAGAAGACGTTTGACTCACTACAGCCGTGCCTGGAGCTCCGCGAAGTTGTATTCCTCCGAACCATTCCGCCTCATCCTCACCTGGTCCCCGCTCTGGACATCTTCCTCGACCCGTACAGCAAGAAGCTGCACATTTGCATGGAATACATGGAAGGTAACTTGTACCAGCTCATGAAAGCCCGCGACCACAAGTGCCTCGACAACGCCAGCGTCAAGAGCATCCTGCTGCAGATTATGCACGGTCTCGAGCATATCCACGCCCATCAATTCTTCCACCGAGACATCAAGCCAGAAAACATCCTCGTTTCTACCTCAGCACACCAAGAGTCATCAAATTCCTTCCGACGCTACTCCGCCCTCGTCACGCCGCCCTCAACGCCACCATCATACACGGTCAAGCTCGCAGATTTCGGCCTTGCCCGTGAGACACACTCCAAGCTGCCGTACACGACGTATGTTTCCACAAGATGGTACCGCGCCCCTGAAGTTCTTCTTAGAGCCGGCGAGTACTCGGCTCCTGTCGATATTTGGGCCGTGGGCGCCATGGCTGTCGAGATTGCCACCCTAAAACCGCTATTCCCTGGAGGAAACGAAGTGGACCAGGTCTGGCGAGTCTGCGAAATTATGGGAAGCCCCGGTAACTGGCACAACAAATCTGGGCAGCGTGTTGGAGGTGGAGATTGGAGAGAAGGCAACAGACTCGCTAGCAAGCTTGGCTTCTCGTTCCCCAAGATGGCACCTCATGCCATCGACACAATTCTGCAAGCCCCCCAATGGCCTGCATCTCTCGCGCACTTTGTCACCTGGTGTTTGATGTGGGACCCCAAGGCGCGTCCCACATCTACACAAGCTTTGGCACATGAATACTTTGCCGACGGCGTAGACCCTCTTCGCCCAAGGTCAGCCGCTTCCAAGATCCTCGGCCGCAAGCAGTCTGACCTTGGTCGCCCAGCCAAGGAGTCATCATCAGGAACTACCTCCTCAAGGTCGTCCTGGTTCCGCAAGTCACTCATCGGAAGAAGTGAAGCTCCCGAGACTGTGGCTGCCAGGGACACTGTCCCGCGGCCTGCTGTTGCACACGCTGCTTCTGCCAACGACCTCAATTCACGCACCACCAAGCGTAGCACATGGGCTAACGGTCTCTCCAACGCCGCTCCCATGCCTATCCTTCCCAGTATCCGACCCATCTCGCCGCTCTCAGATGCCGTTACGGCTCGCGGCAACAATGGACCAGCCGATGCCCCGCCACCCGTGGGCGTCACGCAGGAGAAGAAGAAGCTCGGCAGACAACTGTCTGTCGCTTCTAGCACCAACAACTACAACACTGAAATGCACCGCCAGCAGGCTGAGCGTGCGCTAAACGGTCACACTGGTCTTGTCTCCCCCCCTAGTGGGCAGAAGGAAAGCTTCTTTTCGCACCTCCGCAAGCGCGCACGGCGATTCTCTGGTCGCCATCAGACCCCTGTCTCGCCCACCTTTGAAGAGATGGAGACACAGGTCGGCTGCGGTCCCTGGAACAGCAACAGGTCATCTTTGGTTGTGGATCAGTCTGGAGTCCCGAGGGCGGAAGTATACGAATCCCTTGATCGTGCTCTCCAGAACCCACAGAACGGCGCTGCCCCGACTCCTCCGATGCACCATACTTCGTCGGCAAGCAAGCTCAAGCGACACCACTCGCTCCCTCAACAGCAGCCTCGTTCCGTCGACAACCTCATCGGTGCCGCACGAGGTGGCCCAATTTCCAGCCGCACGCGTCGCTCACAGGCAACCCACGGTATTCATCAGTATGAGGCGCCTGCGGAAGAGGACGAGCTGCTGGACGAAGTCCTCAACTCCACCCAGCATGCCATGAACCGCCTTGATGGAACCACCCGCAAGCCCCTCCGTCAGTCGATCAGCAACATCGGCCTTACGTCTCAGCCGTACCCTAGCCCGTCGCCATCAGCAAGCGGCAGTCAGATCCTGTTCGCTGACGGTAACGAAAGTATGGCCCCACGACCTCTGGATCTTGGCAAGAAGAACAGCAGTCAGTACAAGTGGCCCACGCCCCCGTACGAGGGCGGCGAATGGAATTCTTCCAGCTCGAACAACCTTTGGGCCGCCGGCCACCGAATCTAAGCACGCCAAGAGATGCTCCTCTAGATCACGATGCCGTCCTGACGACATGTCCCCCATACACACCGACACAGCCTCCGCAGGCCAACTGTACTCTTTTTGCTGTACCACATTTGCATTCATCTTTCTCGGCCATAATATCGGATTTCTACTCAGCGACTATACACTCATTTACCATCGACATCTTATAATATTTCCTTTTTCTGCGACCTCTTCTTGTTTTTTTCTGCAAACGCAAGCTTTGGATTTTTCTCTTCACATCTGCAGCGACCTACATACCATTTTTTTTTCACAATACCCCCCCTATAGACTATTCTGGTTGAGACTCTGGAAAGACCTGTACAGTATCCAGCTCCAAGAGAGAAGCTCTCACCACTGCTGTTTCCTTTGTTCTATGTTTATTCACTACTCTCCTTATATTGTTGGCAGAGAGTTTTTTATGGTTGACGGAGTCAGGGCGTTCTCATTTGCTGGGTTGCGGCGAATAGCTAGAGATGGCTACGCAGGAAACAAAAAAAAGAAGATTGGGATTCTGGAGTCTGAGCCTTGCCATGCTTGCACAATAGGCTGGCAAAGTAATTTACTTGACAAATTTGGCCATTTTGTTTCTGAATACTGGTTTTCCCAAGGTTGGCGTGCGTTATTTTTTCATTTGTTTTGAGCCTGGATGAAGGCATTTTGCGTCGATTTGAATCGCAGGGCAAGCTGGACTCGGCACTGGCAAGCCTGCGTCGGGATGAAGCTATATTTCTATATATATTGCACCTGTATTTAATATGCCCTGGTTAAAGAGGAGGAATGATGCAGACGGGCTCTGCATGGAAAGCTTAGAAGATGAAACAATGGAATTCAAGGCGATGCCTCTGCTGCGAATGTGTCTGCTTCTTAACGCTGGTACATTAAGGACAGGCCCTTCATATATCTGGTACTTGCTTTACTTTGCTGCATCGCAGACGTGATGTTGCGAGTTAAAGCGTCACGTGCTGGCGTGCCAAGGTAACCAGGCTGTGAGTGCGGCAGCGGTTTGGCGGAGCTGAAGTGCCTTTGGTGGGGTTTCTGGACAGCTCCAGCTCGTGTCCCCAAGGCCACCACCTCCGTCCTGTCTCTGTTTCGACTTGGCCAGGAACAGGCAGCAGAATAAACTGCCCGGATCGACAGGTGCATAAGCGGCCAGGTATCCTTGAAGCAGATTACTGTCTGCCTAGACGATTTAAAAAGGACTGCTTATCCCTTGCGTCCCGCCACGTCTGTCCCTTTGGCTGCCTTGGTCAGCTCACGGTTCTGTCGTTCTGTGAGCCTCGTCATCACCCCGCCATCTGCGCAAACGGACACGACGAGGTTGGTATAAGTTCAGCAATCGGCCGCTGCGTTGGCGGAAACAATACGTGAAATTTGTCGACCAGAGACCCCGTTGCCACCTACATTTGACGCACAACATCGTCTTCCGCTCACTTGGTGACCCAACGGCTGACAAGGCACTCACGGTGGTGGCGGTGCCCGTCCCAGGCGTTTTCACGTAAACTGGGGTAAGCTCCCAACGACTCGCTCACTCACCTATTCGAGTCAAACTCACAATGGAATAGACACTCATTGGCGCTCAGCGGTTTCCTCGAAAATAAAGACACCTTTTTACATCGAGCATGGCATTTTGCTGATTCGTTAGCTATCGCAATTGACGTCGGCGCGCATCTCTTAGCTACGCGCTATAAACGGCTTCTTGCTACTCCCTCACAGCCTTCCCAGAGGCTCATAATCCCTCGCGCGCAAAATGCAGAATCAAAACGTCCCAAGCAGAAGCAACGTCAATCTTGCGCTGCCGCTGCGACCAAATGTCAGCCAGCGCAACCAGGACAGTCGCAACTTCTTCACCAACCATGCAATACCAAGCTCGACCGAGGCCATCAACGGCCCTGTGCGAGAGCCAACGAGAGAGCAACCACCGATCAGCGACCGATTAATCGTTGGGGTTGATTTTGGCACCACTTTTTCCGGGTGAGTCTCGATGCGCGCTCTTCCTCTCTACTAAGATCGCACGGCTAATAGTCTGCGCAGGGTCGCGGCTGTGTATACCTCGAATCCCGACGACATTGACATTATCAAAACATGGCCTGGGAGTAACGGAATCACGTCGGACAAGGTGCCGACCGAAATATCGTACGATTTTCCCGCCAATGCGACGACAGGGACGGAACCGACTGTCAAATGGGGCTTTCAATTCAAACCCGAGGAGTCTCGACTGCGCTGCATCAAGCTGTTCCTCGACCGCTCGCAAAAGCTACCGTTTTATGTCAGCCCTCTTGACACTGCCGCACAGCTCAAGCGCTTCAACAAGAATGTGGTCGATGCTGTCAGCGACTACCTCACACAAATCTATAAACACACCATGGATACGCTGACGCGGCGCTACGGCGAGTCGTTTATGGCGTCGACCAAAGTCGAATTTGTTTTGACCTGCCCGGCGGTGTGGAGTGACGCCGCAAAGAACACGACGCTGCAGGCGGCGGAGCGCGCAGGTATGGGCAGCCGGTCTGAGATTCAGATGATCAGCGAGCCTGAAGCTGCGGCTGTATACACACTCAAGGCTATTCAGCCCAACCATCTCAACGTCGGCGACAACTTTATTGTTTGTGACGCTGGCGGTGGTACAGTCGAGTAGGTTGATGCTTGGCCGCCGATACATCCCCGTTTACTGACACAGCTGCAGTCTTATTGCATACGAAATCAAATCATTAAAACCCTTGCGAGTGGAAGAATCCGCCGTGGGAACCGGTGGCTTGTGCGGCAGCGCCTTTCTCAACTACAGATTCGAGGAGCATGTGCGCGGCAGACTGGGTCAAGCGCGGTTTGACGAGATGAAGACGAAAAAGGGAAAGACGTGGCAAATGGGCCTCAAATACTTTGAAGAGTTTGTGAAGCGCAACTTCAACGAAGACGAGCACCAGGAGTTTAATGTCCCGTGAGTACACCAGCATTGCGCAGCTGTTATTACCCAGTCGCTAATGTGACTAGTTTCCCTGGTCTGGCCGACGACGAAGAAGCTGGCCTCGACTCTGGCTTCCTGGTCATGGAGGCAGACCAAGTCAAGGACATTTTTGAACCTGTCGTCAAGGAGGTGTGCGACCTTGTGCAAGGCCAGGTCGACACCCTCCGCGCCAAAGGCGGCATCGTGTCCGGCATCGTCCTGGTCGGCGGCTTCGGCCAGAGCGACTACCTCTACCGCCGCCTCAAGGGCCACTTCTCGAGCGCGGCGCCTCCGCCGTACAGCGAGCGGCCGACGCACGCGACGGCGCGCGCGACGCAAGAGAACAGCTCGATCGAGGTGATGCAGCCCGTGTACGCGTGGACGGCGGTGGTGCGCGGCGCGGTGCTCCGCGGGCTCGAGGGCAACATGGTCATCTCGCGCAAGTCGCGCATGCACTACGGCACCTCGTACGCGACCGTCTACGACGAGGACAAGCACTCGGTCAGCGAGCGCTACTGGTCGCCGCTGTGGGAGCGCTGGATGGTCTCGGACCGCATGCAGTGGCACATTGCCAAGAGCGAGTCGCTCTCCCCGCTCGCGCCGATTGCGTTTCACTACACGCGCAACTTCCGGCCCGGCCAGTCGCTCATTGTCACCGACGACCTGATTGCGTGCGACGCCGACGAGCCGCCCGCCGCTTTCGCCCGCGACCTCATCAACGTCTGCACGCTGACGACGGACCTGAATGCCGTCCCGCGGAGCCTGTTTACGCGGCTGACGACGACGCGCGGCGTCGAGTTTGATAATCTGGACTTCACGCTGGAAATGATTGTCGACAGCGCTGGCCTGGGCTTTGAGCTCAAGGTGGACGGCGTGCGGTACGGTCGTGTTGAAGCCGAGTTTCATTAGCTAAAAACGTGTGTGTGTTTTTGGGGCGAGGCATTGTGTAAAAATGGCGTGGTATATAATGCTAGTTGAAGAGACTTGGATGTTATGGACGGATACATATATACATAAAGTAAAGCGACTCTTATACGTTTCATCACGCATGCTTTTATTCAGGGGCGCACGAGTGTCCTGCCTTGCGTGCCGTCCCCCCTCTATTTATACTCATTACATCGCACATTCGTGACAGGCTACTCCTCCTCTTCATCCATGGCCTCCATGGCGGCCGCCAACGTCTCGTCATTATTCATCATTTCCAGCGTGCTCTCCAGCACGGCGCGGCAGCGGTCCCTGTAGTCCAGCGCGAGCTTCTGGCACGGCGTCAGCCGCGCCCTCTCGTCGTCGTCGACCTCGACGTCCGTCTCGGAGAGGCGCTCCAGCTCCTGCATGACCTTGTTCTGGATCACGGCCGCCGTCTGCGCAAAGTACGGCAGGCACGCGCCGCCGACCCGGCCCGTCAGGAACAGCAACCGTCTCTGCCGGTCCGCGTCGTCGGCGTCGTTGTTGACGGGGATCAGCTGCTGGCGGGCGTCGTCCCCCGGCGGCGCAATCGAGGTGAAAATGTCCCAGACCATGTCGGGCTGCACGTGCTGGAACGCGGGGGTGATGGCGTCGGCGTGCTCGACGTCGAAGCCGGCGACGGCGGGTAGCCTGCTGCGCGCGAGGACGGAGCTGGCGTCGCGCAGGGGCCGCGCCGAGATGAGATACTCCCCGGACGACGTGGGCGCTTCGTCGCCGCCGCCAGCGGCGCGCTTCCGCACGTGGATGTAGTCGTTGTGCAGGGCCTCTGTCGGGGTGATCATGAAGCCGTAACCGAGGAGAAGCTCCGCGTTGGTCTTGAGGCTGTAGTTGTTAAAGACTTGCTCACCGGGCTGGTATGCGCGGCCGGTTCGGAGCTCGCAGCCGCTGACGACGACGTCAGAGTCGCCACCGCCGCCGCAGCGCTGCCAGCGCACAGGTGCCGTCATGTCGTGGTTGCCGATATCAAAGAGCGGGAGCAACACGGAAAAGTCGTCGGTGTTGACGCCCGGGGGCAGCATGCGGCACTGCTCGTCGGACAGCACAAGGCTCGGGCGAAAGCTACGGCTCGAGAAGATGGCGTACGCCCAGTGGTACAGCGCCGGGCGGAACTGGTCCACGAGGCGCTTGTTGGTCTCCTCCTGGATGTCCGCACCGCCGCGGCCGAGGAGGGCCCGGATGGTGGCGAGATCGCCGCGCAGGTCGGCGCGGATCCGGGCCAGGCCGACGTCGACGTTGGTGCCCTCGAGCAGCTCGGCGTCGTCGGCGTCCCAAAACGGCGGAAGCAGCCACGAGGCGGCGTCGTCGGGCTGCGGCAGCGCCTGGATGTACGGGTGCCAGAAGGAGGCGGCGCCGGCGAGGTACTCCTTGATGAGGAACAGCCGGCCGAGGACGTGGGGTGGCACCGCGGCGGCGCGGAACGCCTCGGCCAGCGGCACGCCGGGGCTGTCGCCACGCGTCTCCGGGCGGATGGCGTTGAGATAGGAGAGGGAGAGCGTGGCGGGGAGACGCACGATGGGATCAGCGGCATAGTCACCCGCGAGCGGTTGGGTGGCTGTGGGCTTGACCTGGAAGGACAGGCCGGTGGCGGCGTCTTGATAGACGCGAACGTCGGGATGCAGGACCGCGCCGTTGGACACGGCCCAGGCGACCAGGGCGTCTATTTTGGCGGAGGGGGTCATGACGGCGGTATCATACTGGGAGGAGTGAACTAGGGGAAAGTCTGAGGAAGAGAATGCCCTTTCTGGCTTGTGGATATGGGCTTGGTTGTCCTGTCTTGTTGCCGTTGATGGCTTTACTTTGTGGATTTTTTTTTCTCTTGCTGCGGAGACGGCTGGCTGGCGGGTGCGGGAGATGGGACCCCTTCGATTACCGCATCGAGTAATAGTAAAAAAAGAATGACGTTGGTTACTGCAATCTCCAGGCCTCACCTACAAAATTATTTACTATGAATATAGTGGCATTGGAACCTGTCCAACGAGTAACCAGATAGGTTCTCGTTGAAGCCAAGGCACTAGCTCTGATCGTGGTTTGAGGTGCCTGAGCACATCAAGATGCAGGAGCAGAACGCCAAGGCGGGTGCGGTATTTATCAGAGAAATGTATCAAAAAAAATAGCAACGTGTTTTCGGGCGACGATTCAATTGTGCTAGATGAGGCGCAGTAAATTGTGCGATGGGGAATGGATTGCCGCGGGCATATATTACATACGTGGTGGCTGCGGAAATGGTACTACAAGACAAGTACTCATCTACAGACGGTTATATGTGACAGCGATATTCGTAGTATAAAGTGGTTGCCGTACTAAAACACAACAGCAAGTCACAAACAGAGCTTCCGTGGCGGCAGCATCTCATTGGTGCTAAAACACAGAGAGCCTAACCGCGAGCCCAATGTTGGACTCTGTCAGCATCAGCACGCCAACAGCAGATGAGGTTAGTTTGGTTCGTTTGGTGCCTTTGGGGAGGGCTTGAAGAATTGGCGCAAAGCCCCCCCTGGAAAAGTAGTCCATGCATAATTTCCAAAAACCCCGTTCCCGGCAGTTTTCTGGCACCTCCGCAGAGTCAGTGAGACCCCCTGTAAGTGGCGCCAGTTATGATCTCGGCTCCTCCGGTCCACTGCAGCAACAGAGCTCGGGATCGTCCGATGGAAAGGCCGACCCCCAGAAAAAAAAACCCTGCACTTCTACAACAGACGTTTTTTTTTTTCGTCATCTGTACGCCATCTGCTGGATCTTTTCTGATCGGTGGTTGCCTCACTACTGTCTTGCCTGTTGTTGCAGGTCACTCACCACCGAGGTACCGATCGGACTGCTACCTCTAGCCCCGCCCCGGATGCCGTAGCTCCAGTAAACAAACAACCTCGACAAACACATCGCCAGATCAACCCTCTCCGCGTGGTCACCACATCACCGCCACGTCTCTGGCTCTCTCAATCGACCCATAGGCATCAATTGACAGCCAGAGCGCCATGGAGAAGGATTCGCCCTCGTCCGACAGCCCTGACGGCGGCAGTGGCAAGACGGAGGTGCAGCAGCAGCCGCAACACCACGCCGACACATCACCGGCTGCCGCTCCCGCGCCCGCGCCTCCCTTACCACAGAGCCGGAGTCTCCCGCAGTGGCTCGACCACTTCAATCGCAGGGACCTCACCACCACCCTCCGCTGCACCATTGCCGTCTGGGTCGCCTCGCTGCTCATGCTCATCAACCCCAGCCTGTACCGCCTCGGCCAGACCACCTTTCTCGCGTCCGTCGTCATCTACATCATCCCGCCCGCCGGCAACCTCATCGTCGTCATCATCGGATACCTGTCCCTGCTCTTTGGCATGTGCCTGGCCTGGGCCTGGGGCCTGGCCACCATGCGCGCCGCCCAGGCTGTCCGCTCCCCGGCCGAGCTCAACGCCCGCCTCCAAGCCCTCCAGCAGCAGGTCGGTGCCACCGCCCAGGCCACCGGGAACAACAACACGGCCGCCATTGCCACCGTTCTCGTGCACGATGGCTTCATGCTCGACACCCGCGTCACCGTCGTCTACTTTGTCATGGGCTGCGTCTTCATCTACTTCATCAGCCGCCTCCGCTACAGCTTCAACTTGACTGTCCTCACCCAGCTCTTTGGCATTATTGCCATGGATATCTTCCTCGTCATCGGCCCTACCCTCACCCGATGGACCCCTCGTCTGCCCGAGGTCGTCATTCTGCCTGCCGCCTGTGGATGTGCCATTGGCATTGCCTGCGCCCTCTTCATCTTCCCGCAATCGACCAGTCAGGTCGCCGTCGGCCAGATTGAAGATTTACTCATCATGCTGAACCACCCCATCCAGACTGGACGCCAATTTGTTGCTGGTTCTCTCGACTTTGACATCAAACTACTCAAAAGGTCGAAACGCCGCGCCATCACCCTCTACGCCCAGCTCCAGCCCAACATGGCCTTTCTTCCCCTCGACGTGTCCCGCGGACAGTGGAGCCCCGACGATGTCAAGTCAGTCTACGCAAAGTTTCAAGGTGTCTTGGCCACTACCTTTGCCTTGCTCGACTTTCAAATCGCCCGCGTCACCAGCCGAGAGAAAATCGACAAGCTTCGTGATATGCTGAACCCGCCCGAGACCGCCTCGTCCGACGGCAAGGATGCCAAGCCTCGCGACCCTCGTCGCGCCAGAATCCTCCAGAACCCCGACTTGATCAATGCTCTCATCGCTCCCGGAACTGTTGTTGGCTCCGACGACATGCATGATGCCTTGCACGACAGCTCCGAGGCCGTCTTGGATGCCACTGCCGACGCCATCAGCCATCTCGTCGAAGCTTTGCGCCTGGTCAACATGAATCGCTGGTTCGTTTCCAAGACGGCTCGTGCTAGGATTCCTCAAGCTGCCATTGCCGTCAGGCAGATCGGCGCTAGACTCACCCAAGCCCGCGAGGCCTGCATTGCCGACACCACAAAGGCCGCCATTGACATTCACGGCAACTTGTTCGACGACGACGGCATTCTCAAGACCGAATTGAACGACAGGTCCAAGAAAATTGCTGGCCTTGTTATTGCCTTTGTCATCGAAGAACACATTATTGCTACAGCAGTTGCCTACGAGAAATTGACGGCAGAGGTAGCCCACCTGTTGGAAACGCGAACCACGAACCAGTTCTGGGGTCCCCTGAAACGTCATTTCACGCCGAGCAACAACGAAGAAGCGCGCGCACCGGCCATGTCTGGCCAGACCGTCACCGACCCAGACAGAATCCAAATGCACACCAGAGAAGCGGAGAGACGCCTCAAAGTCGTGTCCAAGGGACAAGGAATCCCCAAGAAGCGCGGAAACCCGATAGCCAGAGCCATCACCGCAATCTCCAGCTGGCTGACTGCCCCCGGCAGCATCTATGCCCTGCGTATTGTCGCCGTAACTATTGCTACCGGCATCCCCGCTGTTATCCCCCGCACTGCGGGCTTCTACTACCGCGAGAAGGGAATCTGGACTCTTGTCACGGCCCAAACCTGCATCCTTATGTACATGTCTGACTTTACCTTTTCCATCATGACTCGTGCTGTCGGGACCGTTTTTGGTGGACTCACAGGCGTAGTCATTTGGTATATTTCTGCTGGTAACGGCTCCGGCAACCCGTTTGGTCTCGGTGCCGCCTTGCCCTTTGGTATCGTCATCTTTGTCTGGGCCAGATTGTGGCTGCCGCAGGCGTACCTGCAGGGAACAGGACTTGGCGCGTCCACATTTGCCATGATCATTGGCTATAGCTGGGATATGCACCACCTCAGCGTTTATGGCTTGCCCGGCCTCGGTTACCAGACGTTCTGGAGACGCTTGGTCACCGTTCTCATTGGCTTCGCGGCCGCGTTAATTGTGCAGATGCTGCCCAAGCCTCCTTCAGGGACGCACCACGTCGCAAAGACACTGGCCAACAGCTTGCACAAAATTAGCGACCACTATGCGCTGCTCATCTCCCACTGGGGCCAAGGCTCCGCCGTCGGTGGTGACTACACTGGCGTGAGAAACGTCATTACCGCGACTGGCCTTGGCCTTGGGCAGACACTGTCTGCGCTCAACGACCCCATCGCCATGTTAAAATTTGAGACGAGCATGTCGCCCTTTGACAAGACGACGCTTCGCAGAGCTCAGGAGCTTCTGATCTCGATGAACCAGTCCCTCACAAAGGTGATGCTGGCCGCCACTACCCTTCCTGTCGAGTACCAGCAGCGCCTGATCAAGACATCTGGCATTGTCGACGATACCTCCATTAGCAACATAATGTCCGTTCTTGTCCTTGCGAAGCAGTCGCTGCGTAGCGGGGCGCCCCTCCCAGAACGCCTTCCCACGCCGCTCATTGCTACTTGCTACGGCGACTTTTGCGCCAAGCACGGCTTCGTGGAGCTCCGTCGCGAGTACATGGAGAGCGAGGATTTCCGCGGCTATTGCGTGGCTCTATCCGCGTATCTCACATTTCTCCATGCTGCGGATAGTCTCGTTCTTTTACTCAAGGAGACTGTTGGAGAGAGCCATATTGTGCATGACTGGAGCGAGCTTTCCGAGACTGTTTGAAGCAATCACGGCCGTCACTTTCAAAACTTGAGATTTCATTTTTCTCATACAGATATATACCTGTCCTAATTTCTTCTACTTTGGATACACATATAATACACAGCCTTTCTTCTTCTTCAGTAATGCAGTAGTAAGCATGGAAGCTAATCTAGTTTCGACGGAGGCTGTGCCAAGGACAGCCTCCCGCTATTAGCCGTCCAGGCTCCCGATCCATTTTACCGAGCCCTCGGCAGTTGGCATACGAATGCAGCATGAAGAATCAATAAAACGTTAATCTAATCAATGGCGTCGCTGGCCCTGTTCGCATCTGCGGAAAGCGACGAATCAGCCCACTCCATGCGCGGAGACGCCACAGCCCCAGGCTTTCAGCTCAAGCCCACCTCCCAACATTTGTGAAGAAACACAAAGCGAAGGCAGAAAAGCCACGAGATAAAGACAAAGAGAGAGAAAGGGAGACAAAAAGACCTGAGAGGCAATGATGGACCTCGAGCATTGACAATTGACGCCACAACCTCCAGAGGCGGTGTCATGCGCGATTCAGCCCTGCCTGAGCTGAGCGGTCCAGACCCGAGCGTCGCCCACATCCCAGAAATCGCCTTGCATGAAGCCCCTGGGCCGCCTTCCCCCAAGCCCAATCGCAAGAAACGATGGGCAACGGCAAGGCCCGTACCATGGTTCAGCCTCATGCGGCGGTGGCTGAGGGGAGGCGGCAGGCGTGAAAAAAAAAAGATGGCGAAATATTGGTTTCTCGCACGTTGCTGGAACCTGGCGAGCTGAAACCGCCTCGTCGTGGGCGCCTAGCTGAGAGCAGGAAGGGGAAGAAATAGAAAACGTCTTGCTTCCCCCCAGATTCGCAGAACGGGGGTTTTTGTTACATTTGTGATACTATAATATTCTAAACAGGAAAGAAGACGCTTTTCCGATACATTCAATTTGACTACAGAACCCCCATCTGCTAAGTTGCGTTCTAAGACAATCGCGCGCAACTGCAGAGATACAAACTCTCAAAAAACGAACAAAAAAAAAGAACAATGGCTGACGTTGTACACATTGTCGACGGCTTCAGCCTGACGAACCGCTGGCTGCTGTACACGTCCTTTATGCTCGCGCCCGCGCAGTTCATCGGCGGCGTGGCCAACAACTGCCCGTCCAACATTGGCTTCCTGGCGTACAACTGGTACACGCAGGTGCAGTGGTACCACGCGTGCCGCGCCAAGGAGCTGCACGCGCTGTCGCTGCTGCCGGTGCACTTCAACTTCATCTACGCCTTTAGCTACCTCGGCGGCGTGACGTCGGGCAACCTGGTCATGGGCGTGCTGCTGGGGCTCGGCACCGCGGGCGTCATGATCCTCAACACCGTCTCGGCGTGGGTCGCGTGGTCGACGAACCAGCCCGAGGGCTTCGGCGTCTACGAGTTCTTCTTCTTCGGCTGGCGCAAGCTGAGCCCCGGCTGGCACAAGTTTATTATGGTGTGGATGATTGGCGACTCGCTGACGGCGCTGCTCTGCGTCATCGTCGCGATTGGCGTCGCCATCTACATTGCGCAGCTGGACGAGGAGGACGACCTGCCCGAGGTGTTTGGCGACGTGAGCTTCATGTCGCCGGCCGCGCAGGTGCAGGCGCTGCGGTACCCGGCCATCATCGTCGGCGCCGCGCTCATGCTCGTCTTTGGCTGGCCCGTCATCATGTGGACGGAGCTGATTGTCGCGCGCAACCACATCCACTCGGAAACGGACTGGGTCGCCGTCTGGCTGTTTGTCGCGCAGGTCGTGACCATGATTGTGCCGAGCTGCGGCACCACGCTGGGCTGCTTCCGCGGCGCGGCGCGAGCGGCGCTGTAAAAGCCCCAGTAGGGGGTTATTCCGGGGAGGGAGGACGTTTATTTTTCTTTTTTCATGTTAAATTTGGCGACGCGTGCATTGCAGCTACTAGAGTGTGAGATATAGTTTCCAATAATAAATATAGCGTTGTGGTTATTTCAGACTCATATGCAATGAATGCGATCCAACGGCGGGCTGCAATGTCGAAGACATGTTTCTAGGTGACTGCTGGCTGCCCCTGGATGGACGCTTGGCTTACTGGGTTGTGCTTTTGGCCGAAGCATATGCATTATTGCTCGTATACAAGTGCAAGCTGTAAGTAGGATTTGCTATAGCGAAATGTGCTACTTTGTCTCGGCGCGAATTTATCTAGGCTCGACAACAGTCGCCTAGGATTCATGACCAATAGGCGTTTACTAATGTACATTGAGTGAGAGGGGTTGCGTGTGGCATAATCATAATGTGTGGACTCATGCAGCCTTTGACGATGCGGTGTTGAACGCAATCGCAGCGGCCAGGAGCTTTTTCCACACCTGAAATTCTTCTTCGTCTCTCGGAGCATAGATAAGAACGTAGTTGAGTGGGAGAATGACACCGCTGAGCATGTGTCTCTCAGCCCATCCTTTTGCTGTGGCCACCTCAGCGTCGGCAAGACTCAGGACTAGATGAGAACTCCCGTCAGGGTGGACATGAGCGAACTCGCCCCTTGTAGATTTCGCAAGATATGCGGGCTTCTCAGCAGCCTCGGCAATCCAGAGAGCTTGGTGCTTGGGACCCTCTAGCCGTGAAGGTGCGAGTGTAAGAAGCTCCGCATGTTGAGTGACGCGCTCGGCCAGGTCAAGCTTCATCATCTCTATCCGCGGCGCGTCAGAGTGATCAGTCATTTGTCTCTGAGGAGCGACATATGTAGGGACATCTGGGCGCTCGCCACGACGAACAGGCACTTCATCTAGGTAGCTGGTGCGGCCATGGGGCGCGTAGCAATCAAAGATGCGGGGGTCGGCAAAGGGCTGCGACTCTCTTATGTCATGCCGCGCAAACGGCTGTCCGAGAGCTTGGATAGACCAGCCCAAAAAGTTGTACGGGAGCCCTCCAGGCCCGAGTGCGAGGAAGCCACGGTACGAGCGGATAATGTGGGAAATGAGGGGGATGGCGGCGAGACCTAGGCCTAGCGCAGAGCTGGCGACGAGAGGACGCTGTCGGAAGAATTGGGTAATGATGTGTTGGTAGCTGGCGAACAGCCGCGAGTAATAAGAGTCCGACATGGTCTCGTTGGGGCCTTGGACAGTGAGGAAGGGCAAAATCGCAAAATCGGCGGCGAGACGGTCGCAGTGGCACAGCCTGGTTTATATGGCTACGAAAAGGAAAGGCCGGTGACGCGTATGCCGATGTCAGCAGGCGCCTTTTTCGGCGTATTTACCGATTTATTTTCGGACAGTAATGCCGTTCTCTTTTCCATTTTTACCTTTATAAAATAAATACGCGTTCCCATCGTTGGATATGAGTTTTCGGACATCCCCCCGTGAGGCTCTATGCGCCGCCCGAGGCGGAATGTCGTACGATGGACAGCATAAATCACGTTTTCCATCGCGGGGAAAGAAGTCCCCCATTACTCAGACGCAGCCACTTCATCAGCGTTCAGCAGCTGTCAAGATTAGGAATGTCCGAGATTTGTTCGGACATACGGGAGTGTCTGAGCTATCGCGTTTCTAGAATCGGTGGACTAGAGCTGGTTGACGAGCAGCAGAGGGTCACGATAGAAAAGAAAAGAAAAAAGAGAGAAAAGAACCCTTGACTATGTATTTTCTGCATTTTCTTCAATTTTTTCAGTGTTGTTGGATTCCAAGTCGTTCTTGTACAATTGCCGAAAACAGTGGCCAACATTTGGCCAAGAAAAATGCACGTGACTCGATGGAAGCGCTATGACCAGTATTTTGAAGATGGATGGTAAAGTGCCCAGCTACAGGGGTTGTTGGGGGCCAGCATAAAAGAAATAGTGAAGAAGAGATAAAATCAAGAAGCGGGAGAAGAAAAACCAACGATCAATAGAGAAAATGCTACTTTGCCAAATGTGGAGGTAATGTATGGAATGTTTCTGCCGAGCATTGCAGCTGTGGCGATAGTCGTGATGCGGCTGTACGGGTACGGGGACAGGCTAGGTAATTATCACATGCAGGAGCGCTAGGGAACAGCGACTGTATAGAATAGACACGAAATGTAGAAATTCTAGAAGAGCAATAATAGATCTACAGTGACTATATCTTACGATCGAAACTAATGTCTGGCTAGTGTCGACCGTAGAGGTTGCAGAATGGGATTGGACGGTAGGATTGCGTCTGCCTCTGAGTCTGCAATGGAGCTCTCTGGGCGCAATGCCTGGCTGGCGAGATACCGAAGCTTGCCTTTAGAGGGTTCTATTACTGGCATGGACAGCTCTTTGCCGGGTGCGGAGCTGGTTGAGCAACTCAGGGTTTGCAGCTCCAGGGTGAGCAGAGCAAAGGTAGCTGCCCACGACTATAGCAAAAACTCGACGCCATAACAAACTATTCCAGCAGCAATGGCATCCCATTTCTACGCATCATCTCTTTATTCGGCTTCTTCGCAGGGCCGGGAATGGTCGGCCACTCAGCTCCCTGCTTACCACTAATTGGGCGGCTCTGATTGGCCCTTGCGGCCGGGCGCGGGACCGTTTCCCCAATCAGCGGCTCGGACGCCAGGCCGCGGTTTTCTCTCACCAAAATAACTCCATAATTCTCCCCGTCACGAACTGATCCCTCGTCCCGACCACACACGTGCAATCCTCATCGCCTGCCGACACCCATCTCCCCTCTGCCGTCTACATCCTCATCCTATCGGTACCGTATGCAGTCAGGCCATTGCCACTTGCGACAACAATGGCTTCACTAATGAGGAAATTGGCCTCGCGGTCCTCTGCGGTGCGTTTTCCTCTCCCACCTTGCCCACGATAACCTCGGCTAGGTGGCCTCGCCACCGCTACGAGCGCAGCGCTGTCTCGAGCCATTGCGATTCGTAGAGCCGTGCAATCAATTGATTTCGATGCTTTATTCGCTTTTCCGACCGGCCAATGCCCCGTTGCTGACTCGCTTTCTGCCTCTAGTTCTCGCCCGCGCAAGCCAGAGCCTTTTCCACCACACGCCCTGCCGGTGAGTAGCTGTCCCAACAGCCGCCTCGACAATCGCACATACTGACAACTCAATTCTGCAGCTCGCGTCATTTCCAACGGGCCCCTGCGCGCCAAGGAGGCTTCGCCGTTCGTTAGCAACAAGTACCCCGTCATCGTGCGTAAACCCGAAACCAAAGCTTCGAATACCCTGCGCTGGAATGGAAAATTGACACCTAAATAGGACCACGAGTACGATGCTCTTGTTGTCGGTGCCGGTGGTGCCGGTCTCCGTGCTGCCTTTGGTCTTGCCGAGGCTGGTTTCAACACTGCCTGTATCTCCAAGCTCTTCCCGACTCGTTCCCACACCGTCGCTGCTCAGGGCGGTATTAACGCTGCTCTGGGTAACATGCACGAGGACGACTGGAGATGGCACATGTACGACACCGTCAAGGGCTCCGACTGGCTCGGTGACCAGGACGCTATCCACTACATGACCCGTGAGGCTCCCGCCTCCATTATCGAGCTCGAGCACTACGGCTGCCCCTTCTCCCGTACTGAGGAGGGCAAGATGTGAGTTTTTACGGCCCCAATTGCGCTCTTACCCATCGCGTCAAGCTGACCCAACTCCCATTACAGCTACCAGCGTGCTTTCGGTGGTCAGTCTCAGAAGTTCGGCAAGGGTGGCCAGGCCTACCGATGCTGCGCCGCCGCTGACCGTACCGGCCACGCTCTTCTCCACACCCTCTACGGCCAGTCCCTCGCCCACAACACCAACTACTTCATCGAATACTTTGCTCTCGACCTGATTATGCAGGATGGTGAATGCCGCGGTGTTCTCGCCTACAACCAGGAGGACGGAACCCTTCACCGGTTCCTTGCCAACAACACTGTTCTTGCTACCGGTGGATACGGACGTGCCTACTTCAGCTGCACCTCTGCCCACACTTGCACTGGTGATGGTATGGCTATGGCTGCTCGTGCTGGTCTCCCCAACCAGGATCTGGAATTCGTTCAGTTCCACCCTACTGGTATCTATGGTGCCGGCTGCCTGATCACTGAGGGTGCTCGTGGTGAGGGTGGTTACCTCCTCAACTCCGAGGGTGAGCGTTTCATGGAGCGTTACGCCCCTACCGCCAAGGATCTTGCTTCTCGTGACGTTGTCTCTCGTTCCATGACCATGGAAATCCGTGACGGCCGTGGTGTCGGTCCCGAGAAGGACCACATTTACCTCCAGCTCAGCCATCTCCCCGCCGAAATTCTTGCCGAGCGTCTGCCCGGTATCTCTGAGACTGCTGGTATCTTTGCTGGTGTCGATGTTCGCAAGCAGCCCATTCCCGTTCTTCCCACTGTCCACTACAACATGGGTGGTATCCCCACTCGCTACACTGGTGAGGTCATCACTGTCGACGAGAAGGGCAACGACAAGATTGTCCCTGGTCTTTTCGCCTGCGGTGAAGCCGCTTCCGTCTCTGTCCACGGTGCTAACCGTCTCGGTGCCAACTCTCTTCTCGATCTTGTCGTTTTCGGCCGTGCTGTCTCCCACACTATCCGTGACAACTTCAAGCCCGGCGACAAGCTCAAGCCCATTGCTGCCGATGCTGGTGCTGAGCATATTGAGGTCCTCGACCAGGTCCGCAATGCTGACGGCCCCAAGACTACTGCTGAGATTCGTCTCGCTATGCAGAAGGCTATGCAGACTGATGTCTCCGTCTTCCGTACTCAGGAGTCCCTGGACGAGGGTGTGCGCAAGATGACCGAGATTGATGCCACCTACAAGGACGTTGGTATCAAGGACCGCAGCATGATCTGGAACTCGGATCTTGTTGAGACTCTTGAGCTCCGCAACCTGCTTACTTGCGCGTATGTCAAGCCTCTTCCAATGAATATGTACCATTTTGATCTCGCAATCTGACTAACACTGTTATCTAGTACCCAAACCGCCACCGCCGCCGCTGCCCGCAAGGAGTCCCGTGGTGCCCACGCCCGCGAGGATTTCCCCGACCGTGACGACAAGGAATGGATGAAGCACACTCTGTCCTTCCAGACGAAGCCCCATGGCAAGGTCGACCTCTCTTACCGTGGCGTCATTGCTACGACGCTGGACGAGGCCGAGTGCAAGCCCGTTCCTCCTTTCAAGCGTGTATACTAAAGAAGAAAAAAAGTACATCTAGCAGCGCCAGGTTCAGAACTTGGGTTCGGATCCGTGAAGCTGTGGCCGTCGGCTGCGCTCTGATTCCCGTATTTCGCTTGTTGTAGTTATAGGTTGATTAGACGGAGTTACTACTCTTATTATGCGTTTTGATGCTCCAAATGGATATTTACTTTGTTATTAGACCATTTACTGTGCCTCGTTTCTTCGAGAGTTGTGCCTGTCCATGAGACCCTTGCCCTACATAATCAACGTGATCGCAACTGCTTTGCCGAGGGCATCGCCATTGAGGACAGCCTATCCATGCAGAGAGCATGCCAATGCTGAGAGACTGGTACACCAGTCAGACCTGCTGCATATAAACGATATTTAGGCACAAGAGCACTATCGCAAGTTAAAAATTTAATTCATCTATGGAATATATACTAAAAGGTAGAGATAAATATTAACAGTAAAATAGTAAAAATAGCAATAGTAGCGGAAGTAGCGAAAATAGTGTTGAGCTCGCGTCGACTTATTGCTTATAAGAAATCTTAATGGGCACTGTGTCGCTAACATCCCAGTCATCGTCATTCGCAGCATCTCCAAAGATTCGCAGCGCCTTGACACGCACTTTGTACGTGCCCGCACCAGCATAGTAGCCGTTGGCAAGCTCACCATCCCAATACAAGCCAAATCCGGCACCGCGCGTAATCATATAATACGGCACACCCGGAAGCTCGGCGAGCACAGAGCCGGACGGCGCATCCACAATCTCAGCAGTAATGGCCGTCGTACCAAGAGCGAGATTGGCAATGATCAGAGGAATGTCGTCCCTCGAGGTGGCGGTGCCAGGCTGGGGGAGCACAAATTCGGTGCCAGCGGGCACCGGCTTGTGGCTCTGGTCATTGGAGCGCGACACAGAGGCGCCGTCGGCGGGCAGCGTCGTGGCATTGCGTAATGAGCCGGCGAGGCCTTGATATGGGATCGACACAGCGGAAGCGTCGCTGCCCTGGATGTACAAGAAGCCGGACCAAAGCGCCAGTCGCTCGGTATCAACGTCAGAAGGAGGCTCGGCAGAAACGTACAAGATCTGCGTTTGTCCGGCGGCAAGAGTAAACTGTGTGTCTGTGGCACGTAGAATGCCAGAGGCGGCGGTTTGGTCGTTGGGGAACCAAGACGGATATGAGCTGCCGTTGGCGAGAAGATATACCGACGCTGCGGGTCGCACGGTAAGTTGATAGTCAACGGTTTCGTTGCCAGAGTTTGTGACGGCGACCTCAACATCGGAGTTCAGATGCTCCGTGTCGTTGAAGGACAGACTGGCGGGCGAGATGAGCGTTCTGCTTCTGAGGGCATTCATAGCCTGCACAAGACCAGCGCCCTGCTGCGCGGCGGGAGCCAGAACATTGTACGTTTTGGATCCGTCGCTAAACGGCAGGGGTTTCGCATTCGCAGCCAGGAGCTGCTGCATGCGCGCCGGGTCGACAGGCCCCATGGCCTGGCTGAGCAGGGCCATGACGCCGGCCACCATGGGCGTCGACATGGAGGTGCCCGAGGCGCGGCCGTACTTGTTGCCCGGGAGGGTGGACAGGATATCGCGCCCCGGTCCCGCAAAATGCGGCTTAAAGTTCATCTCCATGGTCGGGCCCCAGGACGTGAAGGCGCTCGGCGTGCCCCCCGTGCCGCGTCTCTCGGGGAGGTCGGCCGACGCAACGGCGTTGACGGCCGCGCCGTTGGACGACCCGGACGAGTACAGCGCGCCGCGGTCGCCGTCGTTGCCGGCGGCGACGGCGGAGACGATGCCCCGTTCGCTGGCGAGCCTGCCGAGGAGCGAGGAAAAGGCGTCGTCGGACCAGCCGTACGCGCCGCCGACGGAACAGCTGATGATGTGCGCGCCGTCTTGCGCGGCGCGCAAGGCGGCCGCCACGAGAATGTCGGTGGTGGTGCCGCCGTTGCAGCCAAACACCTTGTACATGCCAAAGGTGACGCCGGGGGCGACGCCGGTGAAGCCGGCGTCGTTGGCCTCGGCGGCGATGATGCCCGACACGTGCGTGCCGTGCGAGCCGCAGTCCCGAGGGTCGGCGTCGGGCTGGGGCTGGTTGCCGCCGTTGAAGGCATCGCCGACGAAATCATAGCCAAAGGAGACTTTGCAGCCGGGGCCAAAGCAGCCACCAAGAGCAGGGTGCGTGTAATCCACCTGTACATGTACGTCAGCGCATAACAGGCAGTGTGCTCCTGCAGTCAGACTTACACCAGAATCAATCGCAGCCAGCTTGACACCCTTGCCGTCAAAGCCCTGAGCACGCAGCTGGTCCACCTGCATCATGACATGGGGGCTGAAGGTATCAGCACGGATATTCCGACCAGACGGCGCCACTTCCGTGACATTGAAGCCTGGTCTGTCGTAGGCGTACACGGGCCACATGTTCTTGGCGGCTCGGGAACCGCCGCCGAACAGACTGTAAGCGGCATTTGTCGCCGCTGCATTGTCGTGGACTTGGATCGAGACGCCCTTGAAGTCCTCAAAGTCGAAATGTACGCGGACATGGTCCAGATGCGCACCCATGGCTGTGGCCACGCTGGTTGCATTCTACGAGAACAAGTAAGCAAAGGTTTCGGCGTAACAAACGAGGGCTGGCGTGTTCGTACGTGACCGTCTTCGTATTCAACGATGTAGGCACCGGGGATCGTGTTTCGGCCAGCCTCAAATGGTGGGAGGGCGGCTGCCACAGCGGATATGCTGGCGAGAAGCGACAGAGCTGATCTGCCCGCCATGATGCCAAGTAGCTGAAAGCCGTGGCAGATAGAAAAAGAAGAGCAAAGTACAGATTACAATAAAATATAGAAAATCAGAGAATAGTCTACAAAGAAAGAAAGAAAAAAAGTAGGAGAGCAGCGTATCTTATCCTGCCATGATACACATGTTCAGCAGACAGGAAGGGGTTTGGTCATGTAGAAGTGACCTCACCACACCCGTCTTAGACGTTGGTGAGAGCGGTTGCTACCGCAGATCACGCATGGATCTAAACGGCCCGCCAGACACTACAAAATATAAAAGAAGGGTTCAAGTGTAATGGACAGGCCCAGGCACAAGATCCCATGGCTGCCCTGATGCTAAGCTAAGTGTAGCTGTTTGCGCCATGTTGGATAGGCGGGTGGCCTTGGTAGCGGCATCACTCATCCGCGCTCACATGGTCTCGAGTCAGGTGCTCACAGTATCCCACGCGCAGAATGGGCCTAGATATGTGAGAACAGCATATATGAGTAAACATGACTAGAAAACATGTTGCTCAATTTTTTCTCTTCTCGTAGAGTTATTGTTTTATGACATTACCCAAAACAGGTTGCGCTGACGGTGTTACTCTACAGAAGAGAACCTTGGCCACAATTGTGTTTTCGGCGGCATTTATCATGACAACTCATCTACTGCCACGAAACGGAGAACTTTGCACGTTTTTGATTTGGGTTTGGCATTTAATTCCTTTAATTTCAATGGCCTGAATATAAATTCCCTCGGCCCCCCCAAAGAAGCCCCGAGACTCACCATTCACATCCCAAGCTTGTTCTAGGGTAAGCCGCATGATGGAGAGTATGTAAACGCGCAACTACCCGACTTTGCAAGTACGAAAGCTTTAAATAGGAAATGTATGTTGTTGGTGTTTCTCTGGATCTTTTACCAACAAAATCTTGATTTATTTCAATTTTTAGTTGACCGTGAAACGTAGGTTGAACGACCGGGTGCGGTGGAGCCGTCGTACACAAGCCATCGAGATGGCGAACATGCCGTCCGACGTTCCACCACCCCCTCCGTCCCCTTCACCATCACGACAATTATTCAAGTCTGCCAAAGAACTTGCGCTTTACAAGACACTCACCAGAAAGAAACTACAGAGAACTCCCAAAAATGAAAAGCGCTGAATCGGGGGTTTCGCTCCCGTCGCTCCTCGATCTCATCACCAACGTCGACAAGTGAGTCTCTCCCCTCCGCCCCCCAAACCTTACATTGACTGCCTCATCTAACGCCGTGCCAGCCTTCCTCTCAACTTTGCCACCAACCACAACCCATATTTCAAGTTCCTCCTCCCGCCCGACCCCCGCCCGCACGGCTTCATCCACCCCGACACGGTCGTGCGCCTGGAGTGGCCGCCGGGCTTCACCGTCAGCCACGTGGACCGCACCGTGACCCTCGACGTGGCCGCGACGCCGGCCCTCGCCAACGCCGCGCTGCAGGAGGCCGTCGACGCGGCCCTCGCCTGCCGCCGCTTCCCCTCGCTCAGCGGCCTGCACAGCGAGCCCTTTCTCATCCCCGGCCGGCCGCAGCTCCGGGTCGAGCGCTTCGCCGCCACGCTCTTCGGCATCAACACGCGCGGCGCGCACCTCACCGCCTACGTGCGTGATCCAACCACCGCCGCCATCGCCGGCGTCTGGGTCGCCCGCCGCAGCCGCGCGCTCCACACGTACCCGGGCCTGCTGGACAGCGCCGTCGCGGGCGGCGTCAAGGCCGACGACACGCCGCTCGAGTGCATGCTCGCCGAGGCGCACGAGGAGGCCCGGCTGACGCGCGCCGTCGTGGCGCCGCGCCTCCGGGCCGCAGGCGTCGTCACGCTCCTGAACCGGAACCCGCGCAACGCGCTGCTCCACGGCGAGATCCTGTACGTCTACGACCTGGACCTCTCGCCGACGCCGGGCGGCGGGAGGGCGGCGGCGGCGGGCCTGGTGCCGCTGCCGGGTGACGACGGCGAGGTCGAGGAGTTTATGCTCATGGACTGGCAAGAGGTGGTGCGGCGGATGAAGGCGGGCGAGTTCAAGCCCAACGTGTGCGCCATCATGATTGACTTCTTTATTCGGCATGGCCTGATCACGCCTGAGACAGAAGAGCAATATGTCGAGATTTGCAGCAGGCTACACAGAAAGCTGCCCATGCCCACAGATGGCCAGCCTCCAGACTTGGACCAGATATGACCGCGAGACTTGGGCATAGGTACGACTTCCATGCGCTAAAGGTTGACCGAGTAAAAACAGTCACGAGTAGACGAATGTTGGTCCAACCGAATTGGTTGGTGTCTTGAAAGCATAAAATTTATCCACGTTGCCCAACTGGCAACGCTACCGTCGCCATCAGCAACGAATTATAATCTTGCTACTATAAAAATTCACACTCGCTCCACTCGTCGTTTCAATCCAAACCAGAACCAAACGTGTCAAGATGCCAAAAACTCCGGTGCGCCTATGCGAGGCAAGCAGGCCTCTCCCCGGCTCCTTGGAAGCAAAAAGTCCCTCGCGGGAACCCAGTGACGCCTCAGCGGCCGTCGCTCTAGAGTCCTCCCAATCTGCCTGGTCTAAACATAAACCAGTTGCTTGTCCCCTCGTTGTGCGCCGCCACCAGCTCGGGGCATAAAAAAAGAACAAAAAGGCATTTCGCTGCCTGCACAATAGCAAGAAATAGGAAAGAAACAAAAAAACAGGAAACAAGAAAAAAAAAGGCATTTCGTTGCCTGCACAATGGCAAGAAGTAGCTTTTCGTCTTCGCCACTCACACTCGTATGCAGATCCCATTCCTCATAACGTAGTCTTACTCGTACAATGTGAAGCGCTTTAGCGTCCCACTAGATATGTTGCTGAATCATTCTTCTTCCGAGTCTGAGTCATCACTCGAGTATGCAAGCGGCGGCGATTGCACAGATCCAGACATGCCAGGTGCGGCGGGATCAGACCCTTCACCACCCTCCTTGTACATCTGTCTTAGCGCAGTGAGCTGCGCAATCCTGGCTTCTTGCTCTTGGGCGCTCATGGGCTTATTCTTTTTGGGTTTCCCGGCAGTTGTCTTGGACTTGGGAGCGCGAACGGGCTCAGGTGCTGCAGGTGCCGGGCCAGACGAGTCTTTAGCGAAACCTGGCAGAACTTTCTTGCAGAGCTCCCACAGTTTAAGCAGCGCGTCGTTACTGAGCTGGTCAATGTCCAGCTCAAGCTCGCCATCGTTATTCTCGTTCTGCCCAGTGTCTTTCTTGATGATATCGATAGCACGATCGAGGTGCGGATATTCCAGGTCGTTGATAGCGTTGGCAATATGGTCCTTGTCCGCGGCCGTCAGGGTCTTCTTAGCAGCGCCTTTCTTGCCACCACCGGCCTTCTTGCCCTGGGCGGCGCCAGTAGACTTTCGTCCACCAGCACCCTTACCCTTTGGACCTCTAGCCTTTTTGGCGCCTTTGTCATTCTTGGGCTGCACTTCTCCCGCGCTAGCAACCGCTTTGATAAGAGCCTGCTGCACCATGTCGACGATGCCTTTTTGAATATCAATCATGGACTGGTTGGCGCCAGGAACGAACATGGCATGCAGTTTCTTAGTTTCCTCGTCTAGTTTGGCTTGAAGCTCCATAATCTCCTTTGAGTTATCCTCAGCAGACGCACCCTCGTCGCCGTCTTCGTCTTCGTCTTCGTCTTCACTGACGTCCGCCGATGTAGGCGCATTCGCCTTGGCAAATTTGGCCAGCCATGCATCCTTGGTCTTCATCTGTGAAGTGTAGATGCCTTCCAGCTCGACGGCTCTTTGGGACACAGGATTTCCCTGGTTCGGAGGTCCATTGAAGCTGTAGCAGTTCTCGAACACGAGTCGTACATGCTTGTCAAAATCTTTGAGGTTGGTAAATTCACCGGCCGAGAGCATCACCGAAACTTTGCCCAGGTCCATCGGTTTCTTGATGATGGAATAGTAATCGGGAATATTCAAGCCCTCTGCATCGACAGCCTCAAGAAACCACATGTTGAGCTGCTCATATTTGGGATGCATGACCTCGCCAAGGACCTCCATGGCGAATTGCAGCTCAGGCTTAAGCTTCTTACGCGATGGCTTGGTTGTGTAGTCAATATCCTTGGGCTTGGGGGCGCGAACTGTGCGCTTCGGGCGATCACCCTCGGTGGCGGTGGAGCCGCGTCGATCACCGGCGACCGACTTGACATCCGCGTCCGTTGAGGGACTACCTCGAGGTCCGGTAGATGTGCGGCGGGAGACGGGAGCTTCGGCAATAGCAACGGCGCGAGGTTCGCGAGAAGGCTTGGCCTTGGGAATAGTCTTTGGCTTCGGAGGTTCTTCAGCAGGCACAGCGAGCAGCTCTTCCCAGAGAGTCTTGACAATGTTGAAAGCAGCAAAAGTGACATCGTGCGTCGGGCCATTAAAAGTGAGTGCGTTGAGGTAGATGAGAGAAGCGGAATTCTTGAATTCCCCAAAGGTGGCATAGGCCCCCTCTCCGTCGCGTACGGTGCGGTCAACTTCGGAGAGATCCATAGGCTTTTCGATTTTGGCCAGGTAAGCTTCGCGCAGCTGCGGCCAGAGCTTGATGACAGCATCACGGAAGTTCGCGCCTCCCTTGGTCTTCTTCAGTCGACCGATCGTCTTGCGAATTTCACGGCGCTGAAAGGTGCTGAAGGCCCGGCCATTGGCTTCGGGATCGTTCCAGTTCGGTAGCGTGTCAAGGCTTGGGACGTGCTCAGCGGCCTCGGACTCGTCAACGGCAGCAGCAGGCTCAGCTACGGGGGCATCCTGGTTGGACAGTTCCGCCATGGGCTTGTCTTCCTCCGGCTCAGTTCTGGCACGCTTAGCAGCTGGCTCTTCGTTTGCAGAGTCGTCTTCACGCTCGCGAGCGACCTTGGCAGCAGGTGCATCGTTCATAGATACTTCTACAGACTCAATAGGCGAGGTGCCAGGTTGAGTCTCGATGTTGAGCTGCGACATGCTAGCGGGTTGAAGATCGGCCTCGGAGGTGGGTAGAGCGGCGCTATCCTGCGTTTGGAGAGATGGTGGCTGTTCGGGAGTCTTGGCAGAAGTGGCAGAGTCTTGCGGGGCATCTTCCATCTTGACATCCTCTAGCTCCTTTGTCCCGGTGGGCGCATCGGCAGGCGTCTCATTCGGGAGGGTAGGAGTTGGGGTTGGCTCAACCGAAGGCTTCTCAGCTGGAGCAGACTCCTCCATCTTTATATCCTCGGGCTCAGCCTTGGAGTCAAACTTGGGCTCCTCCTGTGCCGTCTCAGGCTCCTCCTTGGTATCCTCCTTGGCTTCTTCCTTTACGGCCTCTGTAGAAACCTCATTGGCAGCGTCCGGCCCGCTCTCCTCAGCACCAGCCTTCGGAGTCGCGACCTCCGCGGATTTCTCACTGCGCTCCTGAACAGGAGCTGATGGAACTGTTTCTATTGAGGATGGGGCAGCGGGCTTCTCTTCAGGCTGTTGCGCGGGCGACGCGGCGGGATTGGGCTCGGTAGAGGCAGGCTTCTCGGTCGACGTCTCAACCGCGTGTGAAACACCGTTGGTGCCATTATGTCCGGAAGAGGAACCGCTTCCATTGACGGGCGCGGGGGCCGTGGATGTAGGCTCGACAGGAGCGGCGGTAGTGGTCGTGGCGGAAGGTTCGAAGGAGGTGGGCTCGGCAGGCTTTGTCGAGGGCTCGGCGGCAGCGAGACTATGCGCATGGCATTGCATAAGCAGGATGAACAAGACAAAGCTTGGGCGTGTTGCGAGCGCCGTGAAAAATCAAACAGGTGCACTTACCCATTGGTGTCGAGCTTTTGATCGGGCTGGGGCGGAGAGAGGCGCGGCTTGCTCTCTGAAACAGGCGCGTCAGCTGGCGCTGGTGCGTCGGACTTGGGCCAGTCCATGATGATGCTTGGGCGACGGATGCGCTTTGCGACCAGTGCGCTGTGTGTAGGTGCAGCTCAAAGGGTCGGCGCAGCATTAAATAGATAAAATGGCGGAGGCGATGAAGTGCAGCCTCGCGAAATGACTCTGGGCACCGATGCACCGTGCACAGGGCGGTGTTGATGTGAGAGGCGGTGGGCGCAAACGGGAGGCGCAAGTGAGGGAGCTGCAGGCAGCAACGTAGCCTCAGGCAGCCTAGTGAACCGGAGAAGCGAATCCCGGCACAAGAGGGAGATTTATCGGAGCAGGCGTGTGTGAAATGCGAAGCGGCGCGCACAGCAGTGATGATATGGCGCGACGTTGCGAATGCGACAGCGGAGAGGAGAAGCTGGCGCAAATACAACACTGGAGACGGGAAGCGAGAACGGGGTCGTGTGATTCGGCGAGTGGAATGCGACGGACGAAATGGAGGTGTAAATGATGTCGATAAATGTAAAAAGAAATCCAGGTGCCGAGATGGATTCTGTACAGGTCCGGGAAGCAGAATGCGCCGGGGCGCAAAGGCAGAGAGGTACCTGGAGGGGGGCTTTCTTAAGGCCGAGTCGGGGGAGGGTCTGAGAGGAAAAGCGCGTGCACGTCGGTCCTTTTTTGCCAGCCGGAGGCGCGCTGGTATTTATGAGAGAACAAGACGGTTGGTGGGACGGACAGGATATGCCTCTAGCGGGGCCTTGCAAAAGGCTGGGTTCTGCTGGGGCGGTTGCTGGGGGCGTGCCCGACCCGTGAAGAGGTCCAGGAAAAAAACTCACTTGGCCGAGTAGCTCCAACCCAAGGGGGTTAGATGTGGCTGAGCGCGCTGACCTAATGCGGCCTGCCTGCGCGCCATTGGCTGTACTGAGAGAGCTCCCCACCACGAACGGTGTAGCTCGCCAGCCCGCCGCTGAGCTGTGTGGCGTGGCTGGGGAGCTCCCAATGCGCTCCAATTACCGTACTGGTGGCTCCAGCACTGGGAATTACCCAGTGATGCCACTGCTCCGACTCCGACCGGGCATACTTAGTACTCCAGCAGCCCATTGCCTATACCAGCCAACCTTTTCCATCCATCTTCTGATTCACGCCATCCATCACACTTTTTCCCCGCGTCAACCTTCAACACGACCCAGGCAACGACGGTACTACCACGCAAGACTACATCTGCAGCCTTCCCGAATTGGCAGCAGCTTCTCCCGCTTGTCTTCCGCAGGTTCTGGTACGTGCAATCTCGCCCATGCCGTGCTACCACGTCCTGGCGGTTGCCGATTGCTCCCCCCCCGTCCCACGCCTAAAAAAAGCCCACAAGAGCTCGGATCACGTAGCCAGATAAGATGCATCGTGCGGGTGGGCGACAGAGAGATGGACCTGGGTATTGATACCCCAAGCCTTCGAGAATGACGCCGTTATAGTGCGACCTCGCCACAGTCGCATACATCTAAACCAGCTGCGCCCGCCATCCGTTGCTAGATGCGCCGGCCGCTGCACCGGCTCCCGCCCACCGCCTTCTCGCGTCGCTGTATCGTCCTCCAACTCACCAACCCGCCCGCCGAGGGTACGAGCATGGATCAGACGCCAATTACCCTTCTGACACGCACAGAGACGGAAGGCGTAGAACGGGTCGCGGGCGAGTGCTGCGCAAGGGTGGACCGTGGACCGCGTCGTATTGTGGACCGCGTTTTCTTCTGGTTGCTTGCTCGTCCTGGCCACTTTTTAAAATAGCCATATCGCTCAAACGGGGCTTAACTGGAAGACGGGGCGTGCCATAAAATTACCGCACGCCACCCTTGCGAACCATGAGCTGTGGCGCAAGCAGCCAGACGCCTTGTCAGGTGACTCAGACGAAAACGGACGTCTGCCTGCAAACAGTCTCAGTAAAAGGCGGTGCTGAACTGTCCTTCTGATGTGAAGAAATATCATTGAAAACAACGGCAATAAAACTCTCTCAAAAGAGGGAGGGCTTGCTCGGACACCGGTGTTGGCTTTTCCAGCCACTTTGTGTTTAAGTCGACTGGTGACTGGTGAATGGCTGGGACATCACGTGACCGGCTCTTTGTCCTTGGATAATTACCTAGACAGTGCCCGATAAGATAAGATAGCTGCTTAGGTAATGGCAATTTTTTTGGCTGGCTCGACGCTCTGGCCGCATCTTTGGCCGGCCCGCCTAAAAAAAAAGTTCAGCAGACGGCCAGGAAAATTTCCCAACTGCGAGCGACTCGACATCGCGACCTGCAAATCGCCTGTCTCACGATATTTCTATCATTATTAGACATCCATCCGATCGAACTCCCTATACACTCACCCGAACAAACCAGATTCCTGTCTCTTTTCTGATATTCACAGCGGCGTGCAACGCACCTCGTGCCTCATGCCTATGTCGACCAAACGCAAAGCTCCAGTAAAGCTGGCAGCACCGGTCGCCAAAAAGAGCGCCAACATCCCCTCTAAAAACACAATTGACGAGCTACACACCTCAGTCTCTGGAACAGATGCCCTGCACGGCTCAAATGTCGACACGATAGAGATTTCCTCCGACGCAGCGAGCGAGTATACCTCGGACGAGGAAGATGCCCCAGCGCAAGTAAACGGCACCAAAGACGCTGTCCAGGCCTCCAACGACAACAAGACCAAGGGCACTTCCACAGCCGTGGCCGCCGACAGCAATGACGCCGGATCGGATGCCGAGGGAGGCTCTCCCACGTTTGGCGAACTTCTGCGCGGCAACGAGGCCATTGACGTCTCCAGCCTTCTCCAGCAAGCCGCCACCAGTACTGCTGTGCAGCCCTCACGCACCGCCATCGCTCCTCCTTCCCTCCAGTCCCTCACCACCGTTCTCACCCAAGCACTCAAGACCGACGACACGGAGCTTCTCGAATCGTGCCTGCACACTACCGACCTCACCACCATCCGAAACACGATAGAACGCATCGATAGCAGCCTCGCCGGCATCCTACTAAATAAGCTGGCTGCACGCCTGTACCGGCGACCGGGCCGCGCTGGCAACCTGATGATATGGGTCAAGTGGACGCTCATCGCCCACGGCGGCGCCTTGTCGTCGCAGCCCAAGGTTATCCAGAGCCTCAACAGCCTGCAAAAGGTTTTGGCTGAGCGCGCCAAGGGCCTCAACAGCCTGCTCGCGCTCAAGGGAAAGCTCGACCTGCTCGAAGGCCAGATGGAGCTCCGTCGCAAGATGAAGCGCGGCACGTCGGCGAGGAAGAATGGCGACAGCGACGAGGACGAGGACGACGCCGACGACAACGTCATCTGGGTCGAGGGCGAGACGCAGGATAACAGACTGGGCAACGGTCTGGCGGACGACGAGGATGCGCACATGGCCAATGGCGTCATCCCCGACTCGGACGGCGATGACGATGACTCTGACGCCGAGGACGAGGATGACGTCGACGGCGCGGAAGAGTCACTGGATGAGGACGAGGTGGACCACGACGACGTCGACGAGTCCATGGGTGAGGACGAGGAGAGCGACGCGGAACCTGCGCCGCCCACGAAACTACAAAAAGTTGCCGGGTTCTTCTCAAAGCGCAAGTAAAAAGAAAAAAGAAAGAAACTAAAAACATCATGGAAAGATAAAAAAGAGAGAAGGTAGACGACAAAAACGAGCCAAGACATAATTGGAAAGCAGGGCAAAAGGGATCATGAATTCAGACGAAGGGGAGACGAACCATTTCGGCGGCGGGCTCTTGGAAGATGGGCAAGGGAAAGCAAAATGTCTTGTTCTATTTTTTTGTATGTATTGACAAGGCATCCGTCTTTATTGTAACATGTCGGAGAGGAAGTGTGAGTTCTCTTGGCCATCTTTTTTTATGTTTGGTATGTTGTCCATTTTCCCACACATTTACTGGCGTTGGGTAGAAAAAGAATACATTGCACTTTTTATCCTATTGAATCATGCACTGCTGATGGCTAAAAAAAAAAAAGTAAAAAAGATTGCCGTACCGCGTTAGATTTGTATAATGCAAACGGCCAGGAGAGGAAAATAATCTCACATGGTGTTCGAGAGGGACTACAGTCACTTCAAGAAAAAGTTACGACGGGTCTTGTTTTGGAAGTATATATATATATAAATATATATAAATATATTATATAATGCGCGCTCCAGCAATGAAAAATAAAATAAAAGAACGCCTGGTTCGTAGGGGAAGGAAGTTCTAGAGACTTGACAAGTCTCTGCGCCAGCCCATGCAAGAGAGAAAAGAAAGAGGAAAGGGATGTTCGCTGATGAAGCCGGTAGTATACTATATAGATGAGAGAGGACAAAGGTCGCAGAAAAGAAACGAGGACAAGAGAAAAAAAACTTTGCTCTTGCTTCTGAAGTGTTGGTTCGCTGGGCAGTTAGATGGCCCAACTGCCTCGTCGTGCGTGCACGCCCCACGCCATCGGATTCAGGTCGTCGAGGTCCGGGTGCTGGCGCGCCCACTCGACAATGTAGACGCGGAGGGCCTTCCAGCGCGGGCAGCGCTCGTCCTCGGGGGTGTCGTCGAGGCTCATCTCGAGCATATGGCCCTTGGCGCGCTGCTTGTCGTCGTCGCGGCACAGGTCGGCGACGCTGACGCGGCTCATCTTGGAGAGCTCTGCGTCAAAGGCGCGCGCCATGGCCGGGTAGCCGAGCGAGAGGTAGTTGTAGACCTGCGTGACAAACTCGTCGCCAAACTCGACGGCAATCTTGTCGTCGCGCTCGGCGCGCACCTTTTCCTGCTGCAGGCGCTCGTCGAGCCCGTGGAGCATGTGCAGGCCCTTGGGCGCGCCGCTGCGGAGCCGGTGCTCGGCCGTGCCCGGGTGGCACCCCCCGGCTAGGCTGCCGGGCGAGTCCGCGGCCGCCGCGTCCCAGAGCGACGTGGGCTCGTCGCTCACCGCCAAGACGCAGTCGACCTCGTGTGCAAACAGTTCTCTGGGGGTGCCTGGCGTCCGGGGCGTCGCCATCATGGCTGGCGGGTGCAGCTCGGCCGGGACCAGGTAGCCGCCGGTGGATTCCGACCTGCAGCAGTAGCCCCTCCACAGGCCACCATTGCCCGACAAGTCCCGATTCTGTTTTGCATTTTGGGAAAGCACAAACGAGTGGTCCGTCTCGAGCTTTGTTTGCTTGGGCGAAGGGCACTTGCGAAAGTTGAGCTCCTTTCCCAGCATTGGAGGCGACACAAACTTGCGGATGCGCTGTAGCTGCGCAGCGTCGGGCCGGATGCCGAGGGCAGCAAAGGGGCGGCCGAAGGGATTGTGCTGATGTCGAATGCCAGACGCATTGGCAGGTTGCTGCTGCTGTGGCGGCTGCTTCTGTAGTTGTTGTGGTTGTATGTAGTAGTGTTGTGCACAAGGTTGAGATCTGTCGGGGGTTGTAGATTCGGGGGCGGGGCCCCGTAATACATGTAGGGCTTCGTTTTCCTTAGCGGCTGCCCATTTCCTTGCCTCGGCCTGTTTACTGGCAGAATCTCGTCTGTCCCCCAAGGATGCACGTCGGCTTGTGGTCCACATTGCGTCGGGTGGTACCGTTAGGTCCATCTTGTCCAGTTCCGAATCAGATGTCATGTCCATGTCCTCAAACATCCTCCCTGCCTCCTCAACACCCTCCCGGTCATGAGCCAACTTTTCTGCATGCTCTTGCATGTGCCTCTGCCACCAGGTCAGGTCAAGGCTTGATGTCTTCCTTCGCAACCGCCGCCTGCCACGGTCGCCTTCGGCTGGGCTCATAGCCTGGGACTCCTCGCTGCTCGAACCATCGCGGAAATAAAAATGCGCGACACCACCCTCGCGGGCACGACTGTTGGGGAAGGCAGCCAGAGCATCTTCTTGGATCTGCCTCTCCGCCTCCTTTGCGGCGAGTTCGAGTAAATATTCCTTGACCTCTTCCTCTTCCGTTTCTCTCCGAGTTGGCTGCTTCCGCCGAAGCGTCTCCTCCTCAGCTATCACACCATCATGCCGCTTCTTAGACTTGGTCTTTGCGGTATAGATGTGGTTGGTATAGGGCGTGATGTCGGTTTTGTCGGTAGGGCGTGTTGCCGGACCGGGATCTCCCACACGGCGACTTCTTCTTGAGCTTTCAATCAGCTGGGGGGCAAAGCGTCGCCTGGTACGCGGGTGCGCAGAGGCCGGGGAAAGGGATCGTGGTGACGGCTCTGGAGTCAGCTCTGGGTTGGGCCCGACACGAACACCGGCGGGTGCCAGGGGCGCCGCCGCACGGTGGGATTTGTACGTCGTCTCAATGGGCTCGGGCGCAAAGCGCCGCCGTGGCGGGTCGGAGTTTATTGTTTCTGCTGCGTGCATGGTGCAAACTCGGGACAAATATCAAGCAGATGCTGGCTGTTCTCAAGCGAGGACCCGGTGATGTAGCCGTCAAGGAGCCGAGCCGAGTCACCTTGGCAGCATTTCCTGTGCTGACTCTGGCAAGGGTCGGATTGCAGAGCGGAGGAGATGGCCACAGGCCAAGCGGTCGTGTGCTGCCAGTCGCCACCAGCTACAGCGTGCAGGAGTAAGATAGGGACGGCAAGGCAGTGGCACAAAGGCTGGTAGATGGCGGTGACGCTGGTGCGAGACAGGTCCGATGTGCGGATGCAGGCGGCGATGGGATAGGCAGTCTGTGGAATGGCTTGCCCGTCTTTTGACTTTGCCAGACCTGCCAGACCTGCCAGACCTGCCAGTCACAATTCAACCAGTCAACGAGATGGTGGGGCACGCAAATGTGATTCGAGGGAGGTGGGGGATGGAAACAAGTGCCCTCACAGTGTGCAAAGGGTGGACGAGTAACTAATGACTGTGGTGTTGTGTGCGCGTTTGTAGGGCTATGCACAGTGAGCCGGTAATATCCGCACTGTACAGCTACGTGCTCGCTTGTCGCCGGCTTCGGTCGCAAATTGCTAGCTAGCGTCATCTTCAACGGATGCACCGCTACCAGTACTCAACGGATTGACGAGAGCGGCACTAGCAGAAAAGGATACCCGACGCGAAGCAGTCGTCTCGACACATCTGCCTGTTTCTACGCTGGTGACGGACGGTCGCAGAACGTGTTGGTATCCTCGTCACGACGCTGTTCAACTCTGATGCTTCACCAACACCTCATAATCTGTAGGTATGCAAGGTCTGCAGCGTCGGGCCGACATATGAGCCAATTGTGTCCGTGCAAGAACCAACCATCCCCTTACCCATGACTTGCATTGAATTACTAGGCCAGTTGGCTGCGGCCGCAGCTGTACGATGATTTTTTCTTTACACTTATTCCGCAGCTTCTTCTCCAGCCCACGCACGAACAGGCTAGCGCGGCCAGGGACTTGGCCAGTCGGAAGCGATGCAATTTGCGGAAACAAGGGGTTGCAAGGCACTAACAGGACGGGCAAATGGTCCCGGTGACAATGGAGAAATGAGTTGCCTCTGAGATTCACGTGCGTCGTAGGCTTGTGCGGGCTGGTTTACGAGGAATTGCAACTCAACATCCCTGGTTGCTGTATTGTGTTGGAGCCGCATCACAGGGCTGTAATTGCGCGCCAAAAAAAGGAGAACATTCTGCTCGGGGAGTATTGCCAGTGGTCTAGACAGTCGAATGATGGACTTTTATGGCTGAGTTTTGTGTGCTCAGTATTATCTGGGCAATGGTAAACGAAGAATGTATGACAGGACGTTGCACAAGCGGGAACAAGAGACCAGCGGGGCCGTCTACTCTGATTGAGCGTCTTGCATATTCATCTGGGCAGTGTCTCTGATAATCATATCTCGTAACAGAAGGCGCATTTTCGGCCAGCATAGTAGTGAATTGTTGATAATGTTGTGGGATAGTTGCAGCAGAAAATAAAGGAGAGATTGCAACCATGGTGCGTTGGCTCTTGCAGATAAGACACAAGCTTGCAGGCAAATATTGCCTCTTGCATGTGCATGGGTACTCGCACAAGGATTGTGGTTGTCGGGAGCTGGAAACGGCAAAAGGGTAGCATGCATGCAAATGCACCGATGAGGTTCACAGCCGATACTGTTGCATGATGTGATGGCAGTTCATCCGTTGATGTCTGCTGTGTTGCATGTTCATGGATGAGTATTTGCGGAGTACTCGATAGGATGGTTTGATACATATCAACAGGGGCTGATTGCCATTCCGGCAGGCATTGATGGCCGTTTCAAGCCACGGCGTCGAGCAAGGTCGTCTTGCTGCAAGGTACGGACAACGCAGTCAAGCAGTGACTTGTACTACGGTGCAGTGACTTGTACTACAGTACAAGGTCTCGACTCGCGTGGCGTTTCAAGGCAGTGGCACGTAATCTACGTTGGTGTTGTTTATCATGTGGGAGAAACAATCTCTGGAGAGCAAAGCCACAGTTGGGACTGGGGACCAAGCGGCGCTAGTCAGAAACACTCCAGGACGGCAATGGAGTGGTTGGTTGGGAACATCAAAAGTGATTCAAGGGGGTGTCAGTGTGCCGTCGACAGCAAAAGCCTGCTTGGCAGCAAAGAGGGCGATCACTGTGGTGGAGTGCGCCGCGGCTAAGGCCCGTGGACGGTGTTTGCTCCGCAAGATGCCTGCCATGAAGGCTCGCAGTGCAACCGCAACAAGGGACCAATATTGCCATGGTTGAGACGGCGGCAATACCAAGATGTTGTCGTTGCATGAATGGCAGGATAAAGACAGGCCACAACTATTATTAGGGGGAAGCCGATGGCCCAATACGCAGTGGGGCGCCGGATACGGGACAGAGGGACGTTTTCAAGACAACTCTGGGCTGGCCGACTGGTTGACTGTTGACTACGCCAATTTTAGCCCTGGCCACCGGCCCCCGCCTCGTACCGCAGAATCCAGTTGCTGGAGCCACTAGGACGGTTGAGGTTGATGGTGCGTCTTTGGCAGAACGGCTGGCGTTTGCTGCGCATCGATGACGGCTCGTGGATCGAGGCGACGAGGAAAGGGATCAGCAAGGCAGCGTCTGTTCTAGGCAAGTAGGCTTATGCAGAGATGATGGATGACGGCGCCGAAGAGGCAGGGCGACTTGACTATTGCGCACTGGGTTGTTGTGTTAATTTGGTGGCGCTGTATTGATGCGGCATGATACAAGGAAATGTTTAACCATGGGCGGGATGAGTATGCAACAAGCAGCATTGGGTTGCGGGCGAGTGTACTGGCAGTACTTTAGCAGTTGACATGCCGGGAACCTGCCGGAGCATCGTAGCCTGGCCAAGGCAAACGGTGGCTGCTGTGGCTGCTGTGGGGGGCTTCTCTGGGTGTTCCCGGCGGCGGCTTGTAAGTGGACAGGGCCTCGTAATCTGCAGCCCACTGACTGTGCCCAGTCTGTGCAGGCCCAGGGGCGCATGGGAGCACCGAGGAACCACAAGCAAGTGCCCTGTGTGCCTGAACTTCCCTGAACTTCCCTGGAGAGCCTGAAAAAGGGCCGCGACTCGCCCGTCGGCCCACTCTTCTGCACGAGGCGGGCCGTCTTTGTTCTGCAGCCGGTCAAAGTCTGCTGAAAGCAGTCCTGCCACTTTCCAACATGACCAGACTGAGAGAAAAAAAAAAAAGCCACGACTTGATTGGCATGTACTGATGTTGGCTGTTTCCTACTCCGTACTTGTCTAGCTCTACAGATCGTAGATTTAATGCTCGTAATGATGTGATGCATCCATCTTGCCAAGCAACACAAGTTGTTCCAAACATCCATGCTCCAGGTGCCGCAGGCCCAAAACCACCAACGGCCCCTCTGGAAAAAAAAACCGTCCAGGCGAATCACACATGCGCGGCCGCCACTAGAATCCTTTCCCCCCCCCCCGGCCCCGGCCTTGCCAGCCACCAGCCAACCCGGCCAGCCCAAATTTGACATCCTGGCAACTTTCTTCCTGTTTCTTGTTGCCCGACTTGGTCGGTCGCTGATAAACACCATCTTTTTCCTAGCTCCCCAACCTTGGCATTTGCCATCTTTTGGCATCATCGCCGCTGTTGGCCTTTTGCTCCTTGTCTCGGCAATCACCTGTTGCCCAGAATAGTCTAGCGTCTGCCACACCACGCCCTGTTACCTGGTACTACACATACCCAACATACAACCATCTCGTCAAACATCAAACTCTGGCTACCGCGCTTCTTCCTCACTCTCTCACCTTGCTTCTCCGACCTTTCCATTCTCCCGCGCCCTGCTTTATTTCTCGCTCCCGCCGCCTTCCTTCCTCCCGACGACGCCGCCGCCACCCACCACCGCCGTTTCCGCCGCCGTTGCACAACGCTAGCTTGTGTTGTTTGCTTTGCTTACCACAGTCTAACCTGACGACGATAACGTGCACCCCCCGCAGTCTGGTTCACGAGTCGCCTGCAAGGTCCCGTACCGACTTCTTTCCTTTTGAGACATACCAGGCCTCAGCTCGGCACTCACCCGTCGTTGCCACCTCGAATCGCGAATGTCTTGGTGCTTTCGCCACCCTTTCGAGACACCCAGTCCTTGCTATCGCTACCATCTGCGCCACAACCACGTTGCTATTTTTGTTTCCAGTCCTTGTTATAACCCCGCCTCGGCCCTGAATATCTCGACAGAAGCAGACTGAGATCTGGTTGCCTTATTTGACTTGCGTCCTCGCGGTGACCGCCGACGGTCATCCTTTGCCAATCATGGCCGAGCCGTCGCGAACCCATCCCCCGACCACCCACTCCGACACAATAACACGCGCCGCTGCCTCGCCTACCTTGACAGCGCAACACGAGCAGTCTCTAGAGCCGGAGCCCAAAATTGCTAGCCCTATTGCCAACAGAGTATGCACGCCTCTGGGACTCTTTGTCCATCCTGTCGAAAGGGGCGCTCCTATGAGCATGCCTCAGACACTTACTCCAGAGTCTGCTCCAGCGTCTCCTAGGCGACATGAGAGGGCCACGACATCGACGTCGCCAATCCGACAACCTGGAGCCAGCCCGACTCGATCCCGAATGCCCGCTTCCGACTGCATGCGAAAGCGAACCGACTCAATCAGTGATGCGCTTCGTGCCGCTGCTGCCAATGCCCACCACAAGATGGACGAAGTTCCTTCGCCTCTGGTCCCTGCCGGAGAGACGCAGCCTCTCCATACCGGCACCGTCCTTGCCAACACGAAAATGGTTCACCCTAAACCCATCAACAGGGTAGTGCCTGCCGACGTGACCAGCCGACCTGGCACTGCTAGCAGCGTTGCTCAGCTCGAAATGACAGCCCAACAGCTGTCAATGACGAGCTCCATCGACGATGCCATCCGAGATCTACACGGCGAATTAAAACGAAGCGACTCTAGACGATCGTCAATCCTCGCCGCCAGCGTCAGAGCTGGAGACGACAGCGGCCCTACAGGCCCGAGTCAGCTAAAAAGGCATCTCTCGACTTCATCCTCCATTGTATCGACGAATATTGCCGCCCGACAGGGTGGCTATTCACCTGCCGCCTTCGTCAAGTCGCCGAGTGCTTCTGGAGGTGGCCGCTTGATTCCTGGCTCTTTGACTGCTGCCTCGCTCCCCGAAGACGAAGCTGCCACTATTCTGTCCAGGCATGGCCCTGGCAAGAGCTCTGTCCGTAGCGTGCTCTCGGCCAAAATGTCATTGGCTGACATTTCCGAATCGGAGCCTATTTCCCTCACCCAAACCGTTCTGGATGAGGCCGACAATGCGCCTCCACTGGAACTAGAACCCATCATTCACGAAGCAGAGCCTCATGAGGAAAATGAATACAAACCTACCACGGAAGCTTTCCACGAGATGATGCAGAACGGTGCGACGCAGCAACCTGCCTTTAGCTACTCGACGGAGCGCAATGGAGCTGCGGCCACAATACTCGACCGTGAAAATCGCCCTGGCACCCCTCACTCGCAAGATACTTATCATCAAGCTCAGCACGCCTTCTTCGACTTTGATGGAGTTCACTGTGCTGACAACGGAACCGAGGCCGACGATCAGCATTATCACGAGGAGCACATCCCCACAGAGGGACGCTATATCGCCATTGATCAGCATCTGGAGATGGAAGACGATCTTTTCGATCTTCCGCCGTTGCAACTCCCACAAGTTCCCCCGCAGGCTCCGAATTTCTCGTACGCGGACAATTCTCTTCCACCTTCTCAACCCGTTGGCCTTATCCGTCCCCAGTCATATTTTGATTCGGCCTCGGGTGTACAGATGAACTATTATCCCGCACGTGTTCCAGCCACCTTGAATATCCCTCAAAAGCTGTCAAATAAACCCAAGGCGAACCAGAGGAATTCAAGGCAGTCCAAGGTACTCAGCACCATGATGGATAGCAGTCATCACCCTGTAAACAGCGACGCCGGTCGCCGGGCTTCTGCCATGCCAGTCTTGGGCAGCACGGTTGAGCTGGCGGAAGACTCTCGGCCTTTGAGGGAACGTCACCACGAACGCCGACCCTCTTTCCTCCCTCTATCGACTGAAGACCTGCAAAATATCAACGAATCTCTCCCTGAGCCCGCTGCGCCTCCCGCGCCTCCCGCGCCTACCCAAGAGAGCTTTGAGAACCTTGCGTCTACACTCCGAATCCCGAAACGCATTTCCGAGCCAAAGACAGTTGAAAAGCGCAAAAGTCGAATGTCTATGATGAGCAACATCCCTTCCCAGCTTCGCGCAAGCGCTTTCTTTGATTCGCCTGCTGTAACGGCCGATATTGAGGTAAGGGATGGTTCTGCAATGAATGCCCTGGACGATATCTTGGATGCCGGGGCTAGTGCTCCTGTCGGGGCCTTCACTGACCACCCCTACGCTGGAAAGCTTGGCTCCGAAGTATACGGTGCCATTAAGAAGAAGCCCGTCGCTTCATCACCATCTTTGAATCCGCCGTCCATTGAGAACGGTGGGAAGAAGCGATCTTCGTGGATGCCGCTCGGCAGGCGCAGTCACAGTCATACTAGCCAGGACAGCCCGAAACTGGACAACGCTGCCAACTCTCCTCATCTGACTGGTGACGGCGACAGTGACCATGTGATACGGGTGCCTGCAGGTCCGATGGAACATAACGGAGAGGGGTACATTGAGGGAGAAGAGGAGGAAATTGAAGACTATGTGGGAGCCCCGTCTACCTTGCTTGCGGAATTGCAGTTGCGGAAGCAGCAGCAGAAGGATCGAATCCAGAACCGAGTTATGGATGCTCAGGGCACGCAAGCTACACTTCTCGAACTCGATGCCGTCGCCGAGACACAAAGAATGGATCGCAAGAGCAAGCGTGTCAACTTGCTTTGGGAGGATCCCGACGCACATCTGGACCAAAACGGCTCCGATGACGAAGATGTTCCGCTTGCCATCATAGCAGCTAGACAACAAGGCGCAAAGAACATGGCAGATCTAGAGCGCCCGATCGGCCTTATAGAGAAGAGGGAGATTGAGGAAAACGAGCCTCTGAGTAAACGGCGCGCACGTCTACAAGGTTGGGACAATTCGTTTGCTACGCCTCGACCCCAAAGCATGTTGATGGCGCCTGCCCGACGGGGTGATACACAGCCGCGACAATCGATGATTTCTCTGAACTTGTTGGCTCCTGAGGAGGTTGAAGACGAAACGCTGGCCGATAGAAGAAAGCGGCTAGCATCAGATGCCGAGAAAGAAAATGAGCTTTCTTTGCCTATCACGAGACCTGTCAGCACAGCCTTTTCTGTTGAGCTCTTAAGCCAATTTGATCCTTTAGAAGCGGGAAGGCTAGAAAGCGCTGCCGATGGAACGGATAAGAAGGAAGCCAACGGGGCGCCAGAGGAGGAAGAGACACTTGGCCAACGGCGGCGTCGCTTACAAGCTGAGAAAGCGGCTCGCCAGCAGGAAATGGCACATGGCATCGCAGTGGCCGGCTCGACAGGGCACAACAAGGAACGTCGCATGAGTCTCGCCACTGTTCTCTCGGCGCACCCAAGAAGGAGCCCAGACTTGAGAGTCCAGGAAGAAATGCAGCGCCGAGAGGTAGAAGAACGCATTGCGCGCGAGAACGAGGCCAAAATGGCATCTGTACGTCTTCAAATGCCTTCGACCTTGGTTGTGCCAGGAGCTGCACCAAAGCGAGCATTTCTCAACGGAGCGTACAACAATGGCTATGGAGGACGCGCCATCAACCAGCGACCTGTTTCTGCACAGGTTCTTGGCCACGGTCAACTGAATCGCCCTAACAGCATGATGTTCAACAATGGGCCCCAGCAGGGTGTCTACATGAACCCGTACGCAGCAGGTAGTACACAGGCATTTGGCGCTGCGAACATGTACAACGGCGGCGCTAATGGCGTTTACGGTGGCATGCAACGCAACAATCAGATGCAGGCGCCGCACAATGGCGCAACGATTGACCGAGTTGAAGTTTGGCGACAGAGCGTCTATCCTTGATGGGCATGCTGCATCATCTTTCGTCGGTGCTACTTGCTTTACAGCCAATTTACCGCACGCAATATTTGTTTTATTTGTACTCTTATATATTTTGAGCGCTTGGGAAAGGGACATTCGAGAGCAAAACACTTGCAGCATTCACACAGCCTAGCATTGCGAGGGGTTTTGATTTGAACATTTCCTTTCAATTGTCTTTTTAGCCATGGCGCCACGCTCGCATATCAATGCAATACTCTCATATCGGAATTTAATAGAATAGCGACAGCGACGGCGCATTTTGGACCAGGATAGATGGTCTCTTTTGATTAGCCTAATTGGATAAATGTATTTGGTCAGTAACAAGACAAGATTTTGTTCCTGTGCAGCGTAGACGTTTGATGATGATAGAGGCCCCTTGTGCAAATATGTAGCACTGGGAGAATTACAAGGCTGGATATACAGTAAATTAAATACAGACGCTTTATGCAATATGCTACTTGGAATATTCTAGGTTCACATGCTCTCATGCCGCAGCCTCTTCGTCATCAATGTCCTTTTGCTCCGCCTGTTCCAGCGCGGCATGGAGCGGTATCTCGGTCAGCTTGACCATTTTAGTCTTTTTCACAAACTTCCAGATCACAAACGCCGCCGCGACGAGCGGAATATCCAGGTACGACGAGACAAAGGCCTCGGGGCTCCAGTTGCCCTTTGTAAAGACCTTGAAGCCGGCCGTGAGCAGGATGATGATGCACATGCCGAGCGCCCACCACGAGGCGTAGAGCGTCCAGGCATTGTGCCAGGGCAGACGGGTGGCGGGGATGCCCTGGGCGCGCAGCGCCATGCGCAGGCGGATGTGGTTGATGAGGATGGCGATCCAGGAGACGAGGACGCCGGCGGCGGTGAGGCTGATGAGCCAGTAAAAGGCAGTGAGGGCGCCGCTCGACAGGCTCATGAAGCTGAGGAGCATGAAGACGGCGTAGAGGGCGACGCAGGCGTAGGGCACGCCCCAGGACGTGGTGCGGAGGAAGACGGCGGGCGCTTGCTTCTTGAGGGCGAGGGCGTAGAGCACGCGCGTGCCCGACAGCAGCGCCTGGTTGGACGAGGACCAGGCCGACGAGATGAGCACGGCGTTGACGACGGACGGGATGGCGGGCAGGTTGGCGGCCTGCGCGGCAATGACAAAGGGGCTCTGCGTGACGGAGCCGCCGCCGCCGCCGTCGAGGCGCGGGTCGTCGCTGGCGACGAGCATGCCGACGATGAGGATGGCGAGCATGTAGAAGAGCACGATGCGGATAAAGACGTTTTTGCAGGCCGCGGGGATGGCCTTGCGCGGGTTGCGCGTCTCGGCGCCCGCCATGGCGATGGACTCGACGCCGGCAAAGGAAAAGACGGCCGACGTCATGACGCTCCAGTAGCCGAGGAATTTCCCCCAGTGGCCCGAGGCAATGTACTCGACAAAGGGGCCGGGCTTGCTCCAGTACTTGAAGTAGAGGGCCGGGGTGCCGGGGACGCCGCCGAGGTCGATGACGAGCCCGAGGATGACGAGGAAGACGACGAGCAGGATCTTGAGCAGCGCAAAGACGAATTCGACCTCGCCAAAGACTTGCACAAAGCACATGCCGACGCCGATGGTGAGGATGATGAAGGTGATGATCCAGACGGACGGGTTGATTTTGGTCCAAAACTCAAAGAGGACGCAAATGGCTGTGATTTCCGACGGAATCGACAGTAGATTACCATAGACCAAGTTCCAGCCCACGGCGAACCCCCACGCGGGGTCGACGAGAAACTCGGCGTGCCGCACAAACGACCCCGTGACGGGCAGCAGCGCGCACGCCTCGCCGAGGGCAAACTGCACGGCGCAGACGACGAGCCCGACGGTCGCGTAGCCCAGCAGCGCGCCGAGCGGGCCGCCCGTCTGCACCGCGCCGCCGAGGCCCAGGAAGAGACCCGTGCCGATGGCGCCCGCGATGCCAATCATGGAGAGGTGGCGCTCGCCGAGGCCGCGCTTGAGGCCGCGCCGCTCCGTCGCCGTCACGAGGTCCGCGTCGAGGCTGCCGTCGTTGTGGCCGTCGTCACCGCCGGGAATGCTGCCGTACAAGATGCGCCCGCCGTCGTCGGGGTGCGACGAGAGCAGCGGTCCGGTGTTGTCCGCCATGATTTCCGTCGTCTTGGGCGAGGGCGAGGGCGACGACTCCTTGTCGGGGAGCGATTTGCCCGACATGGTCTCTCCGTCCGGAGCACGAGAGAGGGAGGGGAGGGAGGGGGGGGGCGTGGTTCGAGGGAAAGGCGGTAGCAGTCGCTTTTCGATTTCGCTTGGGGCTGAGATGGGATGGATATCTAGCGCTGCATGGCTGAGACTCGCAGATTTTCTTGTAAATTACCAATTTCCTCCAATGTCTCTCTGCCGTGTCGCAATCGGTGCTGTCTCATACGAAGAGGGAAAAAAAAGAAAACTAAGAAAAATAATCCAGGGTCCCTCCTACAAAAAAAACGGGATGGGGGAAAAAAAAATCACCATGCCGAGTTCGGATGGCGTAATAGGGAACCGATGGTGTGCGCCGCCCGCCTGGGCGCCGCGGGCATAATTCTGGAGCAGCCCGCTAAGCCTATTCCTAGCTACTCGTACCTGATTCTAGAGCTGCCAATAAATGAAAACTAATATTAAATAACGGCATGGTTAAACCGCAAGCTTGCCAAGCTGACATTCTACGTCAGCCCCGCTCTAGGGCTGAAAGCTGTGCGCATACTTCTCTCAGCCGTGTCTGAGCCTTGGCTTGCGATGAGAGCTGTCTCTCAAGATACACGACTGGTGTGGGGGGATAAAAAAATAAAAAAATAAATAAAAAACATACTCACGCATTCAGGCTGTGGAAAGAATATTGTCATGATGCATTTCTATCAAAAGTTTGTTCATAAATAGGGTAGATCAATGCGAGCCTCTAAACTCAAATGCATAAAGACATGATGTATAAATAAATAGGTGGTGACACCATCCAAAGTAGTAAATAAAAGACATGAGAAATGAGAAATGAGCCAAGACAAAAACACCAAGGAAAAAAAACTCCAGTCCGCAAATCATGCCATTTTTTCTTCTTTTTTGTGTTGTATACCTTGTCGTCATCACTCTATGCAGTCTTCACCTCCGTCCAGACACCCTGGATTCTGCTCTTGCGCAGAACCTGCGAAGCAAGATCGACCATAGTTCCACTGGTCAACAGCTCCAGCACCTGCAGATGTGCCTGCAACTCCTTTCCGATCCAGTTGCGCAGCTCAATGGCATTCAATGAATCTAAACCAAAGGCTGTAATAGTCGTAGTAGCCTGTCTGGCCGCCATCACATCAGGATGCAGCATCAAAATCGCACCCAGCTTCTCGCGGAGACCAACACTTACGAGCTCCACAGCATCATCAACTGTAGTAAGCTTCGCAAGCTTTTTGCCCAGAGGAATATTGGCTGCACCCTCTGCACCTCCAGCAGCAGCGCTTGCCGCCAGAGCTGCGTCGCGCAGCGGCTTGAACTTGGCGTCGGCGGCATAGTAGGGGAAGTTGCTGGCGTCGCCAAGGTCAAGCCCAGTAATAGACTGGTCATTGCTAAAGCTACCCACCTTGCCGTCGATGGATGCTTCCACGAGGGCAAGCACTTCGCTCTCGCCCATGGTGCTGCCTGACAGATTCTTGAGCACCTCGGACTGCTTGGCTGAGTTCTCGGCCAAGTAGCCAACACCTTCGACTGCCGTCAAGTTGAGAGATGTCGAAGCAAGGCCAAGCTGACGGCGATGGACCGTCAAGGCGTCGAGGAATGTGTTGGCAGCAGCGTACGCAGCCTGCCCACGGTTGCCAACAATGCCAGCCACCGACGAGAGAACAATGAAGAAGTCAAGAGGGGCGCTGGCAAGAGCATTGTGGAAGTTCCAGCCTCCTGAAACTTTGGAGCGCACGACAGCATCGTAATCCTCAAACGACATGTTCTCAAACAGAGTGTCGCGCAGCACCATCGCAGCATGGATCACACCGAGGATGGGAGGCAGCAAGCTGCCCAGCGTGGCGATGAGCTCTGTAACCTTGGCTTGGTCCGCAACATCACACGCCATGACGTGAATCTTGGCACCAAAACCCTCGCACTCTGCGCTGAGCGTCTCCAGCTCTGGTGTCATTTTGCCGCTGCGAGAAAGCAGAACAATGTGTCTCGCACCTCGCTGTACCATTCTCTTGGACATCGAGCGACCAAGACCACCGGTACCACCAATGATGATGTAAGTGGCATCGGCCTTGAGCGAGCCCGTGTTTGGCTCAGGGTGGGTGGCGTTGACTTGCCCATCAAGCTCATGGTTGACCACCACCTTGCCAGTTGTCTTGCCGCTTTGGAGTTTGCGCAGGGCAGACTCGACCTCGCTGATGTTGACCGTCGTAATAGGACCAATGGGTTTGATTGTCTTCTTGGCCAAAAGGTCCATGACATCGCGGAAAATGCGTCCCATGATCTTGGGTCTGAAGTCACCAACCTTGGTCAGATCCACAGAGCTGAATGTACAGTTCCACTCAAACTTGGCCATCTCTAATCTGGTGTTGGAGTTGATGTCTCGCTTTCCAATCTCAATGAAGCGACCGAAGGGGGCGAGGCAAGACCAAGTCTCCCGCAACAGGTCACCAGCAAGGGAGTTGATGACAACGTCCACTCCTTTGCCGCCAGTGGCATCTCGCAGGGCAGGGGCGAAAGAAGTGTCTCGGCTGTAGAAGATGTGGTCCTCAGCAATGCCATACTCCTCGATCAGGTGCTGCTTCTTGTCAAGGCTGCCGACTGTTGCAAAGATCTCTGCTCCAATCATTTGTGCGAGCTGAATAGCAGCCTGGCCGACACCACCAGATGCGGCATGAATGAGAATCTTCTCACCAGGTTCCAGGCGAGCGAGATCCACAAGACCGTAGTAAGCGGTGCAGTAAACAACAGGGATGGAAGCAGACGTCTCGAATGAGATACCTTCAGGAATGATACCTGCGCTGGTTGCGGGACAGCGAGCGTAGGTTCCATAAGCGCCATGTGTCATCGCACAGACACGGTCACCAATCTTGAGCGAGGCGACGTTGGAGCCAATGCGCGAGACGGTACCGGAGCACTCGACTCCAAGGTATGGGCTGGCCAGCTGGCCCATAGCAATGACAACGTCCTTGAAGTTCATACCAGTGGCAGCCACCTTGATTTCGATTTCATCTTCGCCGAGCACATACTCCTCTTCATCCTTCCAGTACAGAGAATCAAGTGCACCGTAGGTACCGACAGCCAGCTTCAGACGGCGCCCAGCCTGGGAAAAGTTTTGAGCGTAGGGACGGGATGGCTGAGTAGCACGGAAGAGCTCGAGGTCGAGATCGTTTTGGCTGTAGACACGAGGCACAAACAGCTTTCCATCCTTCTCAGCGAACTCAAAGTCCACTGGGGCGTCATCTTCAGGGGTCTCCAAGGTCGTCTTCATGGCAGTGATGATCAACTGGGCTTGATCAACTGGTTGGAGGTTTGACTTGGGGTGAAGATCAAGAGTTCCGGCAATCTTGCTAGATTCGGAGCGAATGGTGCGCATCATGCCTTGGGCGAGATTGTTCAACGGAGTCGTAGCGGTGTGGTACGCACCAGTTCCAACCCAGAGCATGGATGAGCAGCTCAGAAGGAGCTTCTGAATGTGAGCAAAGGTGGTGCCATCCATGTTGTGAAGAACAGGGCTTTCGACTTCGTTTAGGCAAATGTACCTCGTGGAAGACGAAATCTCCACATCAGCGAGGGAGGTAATCTTTGGCAACTGACCGCCCGTTTGGAGCTCAATGAGATCAGCCAGTGCCGAAGCCAGTGGCGTCGCTCCAGCATCGCAGATAATGGCGATGGGAGTCTCACTCAAGTCAACTCTGTTGAGGTATGTGTGCCCATTAGCGTGTCCATTGGTGTGTCCGTTAGCATCGCCATTGGTGTGTCCGTTAGCATCGCCATTGGTATGACCGTTGGTGTGTCCATTAATATGACCGTTGGTGTGTCCATTGGTATGGCCGTTGGTGAGTCCGTTGGCATCGCCGTTGGTGAGTCCGCTGGCGTGTCCATTGGTATCACCAGGGGCGTTTCCATTGGTGTACCCATTAGTATCACCATTGGCGTGCCCGTTAGTGTGACCCTTGGCAAGGCCGTTGGCCTCACTGTTGGTATGGCCGTTGGTATGGCCGTTCGTCAGTCCATTGGTATGGCCGTTCGTTAGTCCATTGGCGTCACCATTGGCTTGAGCCTTGGCATGGCCATTGGCCTCACCGTTGGCCTCAACGTTGGTATGACCGTTGGCATCACCGTTGGCGTGACCATTGGCATGGCCATTGGAATGACCATTGACGACACCATTCGCGTGACCATTCGCGTGGCCATTAGCGGCCGTCTCTGTCGCACCGGCTTTCGCCTTCTGCTCGGTAAGAGACTCCCATTTGACGTCGTAGCACAGCGAACGAGGCTCTTGGCCTTCGAACACATCGCCATACAAGGGGTTCATCATGAATCCGCGAACTGAAATGACGGGCACAGTGGGACTCGTCTGCCATACATCAATATTGAAATCCACGGCACCAGCGGGCATGGTTTCCGGGCACTGCGTAACAACCTGGACGACATCCCCGACTGTGTTGGGCGACTCGGGCGTGATTTCGATCTCATTGACTGCAGCAGGCATGAATAAGTGAGGCATATCGCCACGACCAGCACCGAGATTGAGGAAGACAGCTTGAAACACAGTATCCAGGAACGCGCTGGGAACGATGGTCTTGGTCTCGTATTGGTAGGGCATGCACTCAGCAGTGTCCTTCAGGGTAATAGAGCAGCTCGATATGTTCTTGAACACGCGGAGGCTTCCATTCTCCTTGCTGTCGAAGCTGCCAGTGTAGCCCGCACCCTTGACGTCCAATTCGTTGTAAAATTGCTCAACATCGATACTAGTGGCATCGCTGCGTTCAATGAATTCTTTGCGGCTCAAAGCGGCATCGTAAGTGACAGGTCGGATAAGGTTGGCAGAGCTCTTTTTCTTGATACCAACGAGACCACGGCAGTGCTCAAGCCATCCACGAGACTGAGTCCACGAAGAGATATGGAATGAATCCCATTCATCTGAGTAAGAGCCCAGGCCCTCGGCATATGCCTTCAGACTGAAGCGCAGGTCGTAGCTGCTGTTCTCATCCAGGATCAATGCCTTGGTGACCTTGATATCACGCAGGCGGAACGAAGCCACGTCTTCAACTGCGATACCACGGAGCTGAGCACGCTGGGAAGCTGCCTCAGTCGCCATGGTAATATAGCCAGAGAGTGGGAACGTTGGCAGCCCCTGCATCCTGTGGTCTTTTGTCCAGGGAATGTCATCAGTTGTAATAACACTCTTCCAAGTCGGCTCGTCTTCGTTGCAGAAGTCATCCAAAATACCTAGCAAATCATGACGGGGGAATGGCTTCAGGCGGCGATTCTTGCCAGCCCGGGATTCTGCCCAGTACTGGTGCTGTGACCACGAATAAGGTGCCATATCTGAGATAAGGGAAGGGTTCTCCTGGCCTGGCAAGGTGAGATTAACGGCAGAAAAGTCAATAGGATGACCCCGGCTCCAAAGGTTTCCAGCCAGCTTTACAGCGGTACTGGTAGCTTCCTGGTTGCGCATCAGAGCAGAGAAATACTTGGCGTTGGCAGCCGCCTGTGGGCTTATTCCCTTCAAAATCTGCTTGATAGGTCCCTCTAAAGCAGCGTGCGGGCCCAGTTCGACGATAACGTCTGGCTTTCCGATGTTATATAGCTCGGCAAAGGCGGACGAGAAACGGACAGGGTTTGTCAGGTTGTCAACCCAGTATTGGCCACCAAGGGCGGCTGTATTCTCAAGCTTTGCGCCCAGAAGGGAAGAATAGAACTCTACTCCTTCAGTTGGGACAGGCTTCATGTTCTGAATGGCAGACATGTAGTCATCAGCCACGAGCTTCATGTGAGGCGAGTGGTATGCCATCTCAACACGAAGCTTGCGGTTAAACATGCTCCGCTGTTCCAGTTCCGCAGCGAGCGTGTCAACATCAGCCTCGTCACCAGAAGCAGTGATGGAATTGGGAGAGTTCTCGCAGGCGACAGTTACACCGGAAAGGCCCATAGACTTGATGATTCCCTTGACTTCAGCAGGGCTGGCGCCGACAGCAAGCATTGCACCGCGAAGGTCTGGGTTGCGCTGCGACATCTGTGCAGCATAATGGCCACGATAGTATGCAGCTGCCATAGCTTCCTGCAAAGTGATAGCACCGGCGGCGTAAGCAGCACCCATTTCGCCAGAAGAGTGGCCAATTACCATTGAGGGCTTGACGTTCCAAGTCTTCAACAGCTCGACGAGACCAAGCTGGACAGCCGTGCAGATTGGCTGTGAAATGTGGGCGAGCCCAACGATAGATTCGCTCTTGTCGCGCACCAGCTCCTCCAACAGAGAGAAATCGGCTCCGATGGTTTCCAAGTAGTCGGACGCAGTCTTGACAGTCTCAGCAAAGATTGGGTGCGTGTTGAGGAGCTGCTTGCCCATCTGCGGCCACTGAGCACCTTGGCCGGTGAAGACGAATGCCAGCTTCAAGGGATCAGTGGTTGCGACGGTAGGAATCATAGCTTCAGAGTTCAAAGTAGACACAAGTTCGTCGAAGCTGCCGCAAGTGAATGCCAGGCGGTAGCTATGGTGAGTCCTGCGCTCACCCAGTGTGTACGCCATGTCGCGAATAATACGCTTCTGGAACACCTCGGGGTGCTGCTCGGTGTAAATACCAATAGCTGTGGCGTTGCGCTTCGCAGCGCCCTCGTCATTACCCGACATGACAAAAAGTCTGGGCACAACTTGATTATCGTTTGCCTCAATAGCAAGGTCCTTGGCGACCTGCGACAGGGGAGCCTTTTCGAGAACGACATGAGCGTTGGAGCCACCGAAGCCAAAGTTGTTGACACTGATGAATCGCTTGCCTTTGGGCCAGGGGCGAATGGTGGTAGGAACTTTGATGTTCCACTCATCGAGTGGGATGGCAGGGTTTGCCTTTTCAAAGTTTGTGTTGGGTAGGATAAAGCTACGCTCTAGCATGAGCGTAGACTTGATGACGGAGAGCAAACCACTGGCATTTTCCAGATGGCCAATGTTGGTCTTGACGGAGCCAAGGTATAGAGGGGCACGCTTAGTACGACCTTCGCCAAAGAAGTTGTGAATTGCAGTGGCCTCCAAAGGATCGCCGACCTTGGTACCCGTGCCGTGAGCCTCGACGAATCCAACGTCTCTTGGGCTGATGTTGGCGCGGGCATAGACCTCGCGCATGAGATTCTCTTGCTGCTGAGCACTTGGTGAAGTCAGGCCGACAGTCTTGCCGTCCTGATTAATTCCTGTGTTGACAATGATGGAGCGAATCTTATCATTGTCGCGGAGAGCCTGGTCGAGAGGCTTGATGACAATACAGCCAACGCCCTCGCCGCATGCAAAGCCGGATTTGCCTCTGTGATCAAAAGCGTAGGTCTTGCCGGTCGGGGTGAAGAGACCGAGCATGGACATTTGGATCAGATCGTCCGGGTTCATGTAAAGGTTGCTGGCAGCCACGATGGCAGAGCTGCAGTCACCACTTCGGATGCTTTGCACAGCGGCATGCATCGCGTGCAGACTTGAGGAGCAAGCTGTGTCCACGGAAAAGGACGGGCCATTAAGGTTGAAATAGTATGATATACGGCCAGCCTGGATGGAGCTGTGGCCACTAGTCGCCTCGAACATTTCGACTTGGTTGAGATCTTGCAGACTTCCGGTGCGATAGTCGGCTCGTTTTGTTCCAATAAAAACACCCATCTTTTCGCCCGAGATCTTTCCTTTGGGAAAGCCGGCATTTTCCAGGGCTTCGTATGTGCATTCGAGAAGTTGTCTTTGGTTTATGTCTGGCAAAACGCGTCAGTACTGGCCAGGTGACTTGGGGAAGACACGACAGCGACTTACCCATAGAGCTAGCTTCTTGCTTGGTAATATTGAAGAAAGGTGCATCAAAGACAGAGAAATCTCTATCGATGAAGTAGCCTCCAACCTGGTTGAAGGTCCCCTTTTTTTGAGGATTGGGGTGGTAATAAGCCTCGGCGTTATATCTATTCTTGGGGATAGGGCCTGAACCATGTCGTGATCGGGACAGCATAGTCCAAAACTCATCGATGGTCCTCACATCGCCAGATGTGCGGCATGCCATGCCAACAATGGCAAGGGGTGTGGGCGTCTCCATGGTATCGAGGATCAGAGTCGCGTCTGATGAAGGGGGAATATATGATGATGTATATGTGCAGCGAGAGTGAGTCGCAAAAAAATGTACTTGCCCGACTCTGGGGTATAAAGAATTAGGAGTAAGACGGCAATGCAAGCAACATGAAGAGAGAGATGTCGCCGCTCATGAGGGGATGCGGACAGAGTCAAAAGATGAACAAGAAGGGATGGAATGAGTGAGTGAACCAGGAGGGCAGCTATATATGAACAGACAGCGGGAAAGTAGAGACTAGGAGGGGCCAGCCAGAGTTGAAAGCTATGCAGAGCCAAGGGACGTGTTTGACTGAACAGCTTTGGGTGTGTGCAAATAGCCAATCTAGCCCTGGATGGATTTGGAGGGTGTGTGCGGAAAGAATTAAAATGGAGATGGCGTGAGTGGGAAACGTTTGGTGACATGCTTGGAGCGTCGGCCAAAGAGAGGACCATGGACCGCGAATACCGCACGAGGCAGCGAAGGAAGGGTTCTGGACGAGACCAAGCATTGCCAACAACATGAGTGCGATCCGCGAGCAGGGAGGGGGGTGGCCCTCGTGCATCTCAACCTACCGCTTTTGGTGGAGGAAACGCGGGGCGCGGTGGAGGAGGGGTGTGAGCAGATCAGCCGAGAAGGAGGGCAGAGATGTGGCGCCATGTCACTGCAGAAGCAAGTCGAGGTTTTCGTTCAGACCTTTTGCCTGCGTTACATTGTCTGGCGACACGGGTGGCCCACGCGCCTATGAAGTTGGCCTATCGGTCTTTTTCTTTCCATATCTTTCGCTGTCCCATGTAGCGAGCTAAAGTTGGGATATGCAGTGCATGTAAGGCTGAGTGTCCAAGAAGCGAATGGCCGGACGGTGGGCAGCTGGGTAGTGCAATGATACGGGCAAGCTGAGAGAGGGTCGCATCACACCCAACGTGTCCGTGACGGTGGCAAACAGACGCATTACCAATAACAACAAGGTAATAAGGGAAATAATGGGTAAAGGCAGGGCAAGGAGAAAAAATGAGACATGAGACATTGTGCTCGAGGGACCATTCCAGGATGAACCAGGTACTGGTGGGTAAAAACAGGCTAAACTGAGACGGGGCGCGCTCCTTGTTTTTTTCAAGCTGGCACTATTTTCGGCACTATGCAGCGTGGCTTCGGTGGCCAGAACAGACTGTGCAGCAGACATATGTATGCCATGGGTGAAGCGTGGCACAGATGCGGGCGCACAATCGAAATCGGCATAATCAGTTGTGCCAGGACAGCTGCCAGTCGGGGGTGGGCCAGGAAGAGCTTGGCACTTTACTCTTGAAGCTTGGACCGAGCGTGCGGGTGGTGTGGGGGTCTCAGTGGCAGCTGGTACCAGTACAACGTTGAGCGGTGCGACGCATGGCAAGTTCCGTGGACACGCCTGAGAAGAGGCTTCAATTGGTGAAGAGAATTCAGCTGTCCTGGCGAGATGGGATGGAGAGCCATGCCATGCCAGCCGTCTGTGAGTCGCAGCACGTTCGGACCGTGCTTCTCGAGCGCAACCGGACGCGGCTGCACAGCGAAGCATAGTTCAGCGGTCGGACATGTGTTGCTTGCTGCTGATTGGTAGTCGCTTGATCCAATGCGCCAGCACGTACATTGTAGAGCGCCACGTCCGAAACAAGCCTAGCAGAGGGCGAGCGACGTTTTAGGTAGAGGCGCGAGTGCTGGTAGGCCCGTTTTGGTCGACGTCCAAGTGTTTGAATGGGCCAATTTCACTCTGAACATGCTCAACGGACAGAGAGGCAGAGAGCGAGGGCGAGGGCGAGAGAGAGCGCGCTGCAAAGCCAGTGGGTATCGCCAGCCCGTGTGCCTGTACAGGCAAGAGTTAGCGGGATGGTCTCAGCCAGACAGAGGGAAAAGAAGAAAAACTGGACTAGGGTTACCTCTGCGGAATCTGGCCTCGGAATGGCGCCTTGGATGGTTCTGTTGGACTGTTTGCTCTGGTATCAACGCTAGGGTTCTGGGCCCCCTGGCATCCGCATATGCACGAGAGTATCAGGAAAGTTTGTTGAGCCTCGGCCGCGGGCCCTGGCCGAAGCATCTGATTCGGCTGATGCGCGAGAGATTGGGTGCAGGGTCGGTAAGAGCCTTTTTTTTTTTTTTTTTGGTCCTGGGTTGATGGGATCGACAGTCGAGAGCACACATGTGTTGCGGCTTGCGATAGGCAAACGGGGGAAGGATTTTTGATGGAGCGTGGAGCGTGGAGCAGGGGACTAACTAACTAGCGGCCAGGGGGATCGCTCGCCAGGATGGTAGAGCCGGGCCGGCACTGTCGAGAGCCACAGAGGCATGTTCTTCTTGGCAGCTTTGTTTGGCGAGGGTGGCTGATGCGCCAAGCTGATACTACCTGCCTTGTCCGGTACCGGTAATCTGTACATATGAGCTGTTTATCGGTCGCCGTTTGGCTGCCAGGCGGCCATTCTCTGCCCATCTAGGTAGGTGGCTATCTCCAGATTAATGTAGGTACGATCCTGCCAGCTGCCATCTGCAAACACCCGTTTCGTGGCGCGCCTGATGCAGCTTGTTTCGTGGCGCCGTGTGGCGCTGTTAGAGCCAGGTACTCCCTGTATAGGTGCTATAAATCTGTAAATGCCTAGGCAGCATGGGAATTACAGTACTGGTATGGGGTAGACACCACCACACGCCGCCGCCACATTGCCAGTGTACCGAGGCTTCACGCACAATCAACCAGAGGAGAATCGTTTGAGGAAATAGCACGAGAATGATTTGCCCCGTCATTGCAGGAACATCGTGTACTTTTTCCAAATTTTTCTTCTCCGCTGACCGTAGATGCCCTAACGCAGAACCAACTAGCCCACCAGCCTACCAGCCCGGGGAACGAATAGTGCTTGCTAGTGGCCTGCCAAAATACCCTCTTGTCCACACACAGCACGGTCCTCTGTTTCCGTTGGCTGTTGGCGGCCCAGTAGTTACCGACAGGCATGCCCGGTGTGCATCAGGTACACGAGTAATGCGCCAGCCTGCCGCTCGAACTTAAACCTCTGCAACCTTAATCCAGTATTATTAAGGGTCCTAACAATGCAGTGATACTCCATGTAGTTGGAGCAGGTAAATGGCACGCTCGGTTGGAAAAGATGGGCAACCAGCTGCCATCTCCACACGTGCTTCACTGTGGAAAACCATCACACACCCGTACAGATACAACGCTATCGGAACCTTTGAGCCGTTCCAGCTTCATGCGGTCAAATCACTCCGGCCATCGCTTCAGCTTCAGATGCACAATAGGCCAGTCGCTGCACACTCCAGTTCCGCATGGCATGTGCTGTTCCGATATTCCCATCACTTACCACATCCCAGTCTCCACGTCTTCAGTCGCTCCCTCTGCCATGTCCGTTCACCCCCCCTCCTTCGCTTCACCTCCGGATCCTCTTCATCCCTTCCAAATCACCCCGCGATACTGTAACCTTGGCGGCCTAGGGTTCCTCTAGTAGTTTGGCAAGGTTTTCTTCTCATTGCCGTCAAGAGTTGCCTGATACTTGCGCCGGCTCATCCCATGAGCAGGGTATCTTCGGTATTCATGATTGTAACCCTCTGCTTACGGCCGCGCCAGCCACTTGCCGGCAAGCCTCCTATCGAGCAAGTCGAATGCCCGTCTCTGGCTAGCCATTGATGATCCGGCGAGATATCCAGCTTCTGGCACGTGTTCATCAATGCATGCGTTGGCGGCTGGTACCCATACCGACCAAGGGCTGCTGCACGTCTTATTCCCACTCGCTCCAGCAAAGAGACGCCATCGGAGCACGCGCTCTCCTGCAGATTCAGCCGTGTCACATCTCAATCGTGGCTTGCGCAGCTGTCACTTCTCATGGGAATAAAAGGAACAATATTACAGCGTGCATGTGCTTCCCCTGCCACAACCCCGCGTGACACGTTTCATGTATATGTGATGCAATATCCAAATAGAATGCGAAATCACCCGAGACAAAACTCACCATTCTCTTTCCTTCCGGAACCATAAGTCGGTCATTTCCGATAGTTTAAAGAGGGATTCCACCGGGAATGTGACCGCCGATAACGAGACACGTATCCGAAACGTGGGTTGCATTCGCCTCGGACAATATATCCGATTCGTGATCGCTGAAGAAACTGCCGCTCGCCGCTAGCGATAGCTTAGTGGAACAAGATTCTGCATTGCTGATATCTTCCATTTGCCGTTGGATGAGAACAATAGTCTCTCTACCCTTGTCCCCAAACAATGGCCAACACTACATCGTCGCATCACCGTCACCGTCACCATCGGTGTCGCCTAGTGGTAAGGCTCGCTGCTTTCATGCAGGTTGATAACGGGTCTTGAAGATTATTACTCACAGGGCTGCCGTCGAGATGCGACGGAGTCTGATATTCGACCAACCAACTGCAGGGATGATATCCAATCGGCCACCGCGTGGGAACTTCGTCGAGCCTTATACGCCAGCAACTTGATCTCTGCTCGTCTGTATATTACTCACTTTATTTTATTATACTCTGCCGTCGCAACCTTGATAGCAATGGTCTAATTGACGGATTCCTGTTCATCGCACGCCAAGAGCCCTCGGTATCTCTATCTGTATACCACTCCATCTTTGTACTCGGCGTGGTTCTTGTGCTGGTTCGTGTTAGTGAAGGGCTCTCGGGTCCACTTCCGATGCGCCATGTCTCAATCAGAGCCCACGCCCACCCCCCCCTGCCCCCAGTGTGCTAAGTGTTAGTGGCTCATGACTTTAGTTGACAGCAACTGAATGACAGCATTCATGAACGGACTTGTGGCCAGTCTGAGCAATCTCTGTGGCATGGATGGGCCCTTTACGCCCACAGAGGAACCGATCACAGCGGGGCCTGGGTCTTGTCACAGACACTACAGTCATCACCCCAGCTGTTCCAGCGGCTACAGTGGTAATTGAGGGGCTAGTTTGTCCATGTTTCGCTCTCCCTCTGTTGTTGTGCGATTTCTCCTCGATTGTTGCTAGCAGCTCTGGCACGTGCACATGCATCCTGGAGCGACAAGGGCCAATCTTGAATCTTGGCTCCTTCCATGCACGCCGCAGAATAATCTCAAAGACAGCAGTAAACAAGCCGGAAACCAGCTGGTCACGGCCAATTGATAAGAAATAAAGATGAAGATTCTTTGCCTCCACGGCGCGTACGGTAGCGCAAAGGTAGGAGCAGCCTCCCACATTTCGGTTGCCATTTCTGTCGCAATTCTAACGACAGCTGTTCTGTACAGGCATTTCGAACGCAACTCGATCCCTTTGTCACGAAACTCGAAAAGACGGGCGACGTTAGCTTCAAATTTGTCGATGGTCAATTTCCAGTCAACCCTCCTGCGGGCTTCGGGGATTATTTTGGTCCCCCGCCATACTATCGCAACATTGACTTTGACGGCGTCGACGGGCTTGCCAAGCTGGTCAACAACCTGCGCGCGAATACAGAGGGCGAATCATACGAAGACACTCTCCGATCTCTTCTAAAAAGCGACAATGCCATCCCTGGGGAGGGAACCATCAACAAGACGTTCCAGCGGATCACGCAGTACCTGGACGAGGATCCAGAGATTGATGTAAGTGTCGCGCGATGATTTGGGTTGCACATCTTGTTGATAAAACTCCTAACGTTGTCTCGCCTTGCAGGGCATTCTCGGATATTCTGAAGGAGCCACCGCCGCGGCTTCGTACATCTTTCACGAAGCTCAGCAAGAAGAAGACCTCGGGACGCCACGTCGCATCAAGGTACGTCACTCCCTCTGGCGCAGCGCCACAATTCGGCGCCAGCCACACCTAGCAGATGCATGTCTCGACAAGGTAGCTAATCCCATCTTCTGATTCAAGTATGGCATATTTTTCGCCGGCTGGCCGCCGAGCAAGGTCGAGGATGGCAAGGTGAAAGCTGTCTTGGCTGACGAATGCGAAGACATGATTGACGTGCCGACATGCCACATCGTCGGCAGTCTGGACCCCTATCTGTATGGTGCAATGTCTCTCTACGGGGTCTGCAATGAGGACAATGCTACGCTCTTTGACCACGGAAAGGGCCATACTGTCCCGCGCGACAATACAACCATTGAGGAGCTGGTTGCGTCAATCCGCAAGACAATTGCCGACGCAGGCTTGTAACTTGGGTCTCGACGAGGATGAGGCCCGTGGACGTGGCGGTCCATCTCGCTGCCTGTAGAGAGCGCCACCGCCCGTTTTTTTAGATGTCTTGCATTTTACATACCGGCTAATAAAACAAAGGTTTGTCATCTTTGCATAACCGACCCATGATAGCGGGAGACCGGGAGGCAGGAGCCGAACGACTGGGATTGACCAAGAGCAGACGTCTGTCCTTTTCGGCAAAAGTATGAGCTTGCCTCCATTGCTGTATTTCTGTTAGAACCTATTACTGAATGGTTAGATGGGGGCCGGGTGGGGACGAGTGATCCCGTGCTTTGACGGCTAGCGAAGCGCCAATCTGTAAAATAGAATAGTCTCTGCACATCCTCATATCTTCAGTTATCTCGTCTATCACGAATCCCAGTGTGGCGCACCTGGGGCTCTGCTTAGCACGATTGTTAGTGGGTGCCGGGACCGTCGATCTGGCCACAACAGGCCGGCTGAACTAACAAACTCCAAAAATCCAGGGAAAGCGAGAGGCGAAAAGAACCTTTTCTTAGCCTCGAGACTCTTAGCCTCGAGACTCTTAGCCTCCAGACTCCACTATTCCTCTCGAGGCAGCAAAAAAAATGAGTTTCTCAATGGGGGTGGATGCCTTTGTCGTTGAAGCGACGTCGCTAGCTGCAAAAGATAGACTTCGGCTTTCGCCTTGGTTGTCAAGACCTCGGCTGCGATACAATTCACAACGGACGCTGGTTCTCAAACCCAATATCAGAAAGCCTGTGATAGTCCGGCGCGGCGAGGGGGCTCTTCATCTGCCCAAGTACATGCCTCCTTTGCTTGCGACTTGTGATTGTAATTATGCAACCCGCAAATCACTTCAGACGACAAGACGAGCTAGACTGGCCCGTGGAGAGCCGCTCAGTTTCGTACCAAAGAGACGAGAAATATTACCAGGGGTGCCAAGATGTCGCCGACGGCTGCAGGACTCTATCTGCTCGATGACGGCATTTGGAAAAAAAGGAGATTAATATTACCAGATGGCGCGATGGGCTACTTTTACCCAATGCAGCCATGAGTGAATGAGTTGAAAAAGGCCTTTCTTTTCATGTTTCGGATACTGGCCAGGGAGTGCCCGGTCAGAGGCGAGCTAGACTTTGTACCTGGATCATATTCATAGTCGCACCCCCCCTCCCCTCCCCAAAGCTCCCTGCACACATATTGTCGCTCCCTCCGTGGCGGCGGCGCCGGGCCACTTATCTGCATCGAAGCGAAAACGCAATGAAGTGCATGGACATGGTGGTTTGCGCCAGGTGGCCTGCCCTGAGGCAGGCGTGGCCCCGGTGCGTTCGCTGCATGGGCGGCGGGCTGCATTGCATTTCTCCGCCCTTCTGCACCTGGTGACCGAAACAAAATTTGGGGGCACAAGTTTTATGAGCTGGACAATGGGCGCGAAGGCGGATTGGGCTCAACGTCCGGCGGCGGCAGCGAGTCCACCGCCGTACGAGCTCTTTTGTCTTGACCATATTACTTTCTATATTAAGTCATGGGATGCACTCGGGATGTGTGCCACAACTGGAAAAATGTGTAGATTTGGCACATGTGTGTTGGGAGCAATCATAGTAGTACTGGATGTAAGCTGAGACTCGCAGGTCGGGGGTCGAGGGTCGAGGGCTCTCCAACTAGCCAGCATTCAGCTAAGCTCTTCGCGAATCACAGTCTACTAACTAGTCATGTACTAACTAGACCCTCCCAACACTGTACTGCGTACCTGACATGGCATTGATACTTCCCGCCTGCGATGATCCTCTGGATGCACCCGCTCCTTAGTAGCTTATAACCTACTGTTTTCTCCTCTTCTTCTCTGTATTCTCTCTCCGCATCCTGTCGCACTACTAAAAATAGGTAAGAACTCACCGTCACCACCCAAGGCGGGCAAAGAAAAGAAAGAAGAAGAAAAGAAAAAAAAGAGGCAATGTCGGCGCCCGCGACTGGCCCCCGGATATTGTTCGCCACCAACATTGAGCTCGGACAATGTGGAGTGTTTCTTGCAACGGTAACCGCCCTGCTGCGTTCCAATCCTGGGGCGGACGTACATTTCGCCTCGTTTTCCTCCCTGGAAAAGCAAGTGCGCGTCATCTCGGACGAGGCTGTCCGCACGAACTTGGGCAGCAGCACCAGCGCCAGGCCGCCAGTCACATTCCACGCCATTGAGGGTCAGACACACGCAGAGGCCGTCCTCGCCAGGAACACGGAAAAGTATGGCGAGGGTAGCTCTGTGCCTCCGGCCGCCTTTTCGCGACCCCTAAACACTTCGACCACAATGGCCACCATTCGAGATTTGTGCTCGTATCTGCTCGGCTGGGACGGGCCCGGCTTCATGGAGGTGTATGATTCTGTCGGCGACATCATCAAAGCTGTCAAGCCAGACCTCATCATTGTAGATGTCTTGTTGTCGCCTGCGATTTCTGCCGCCTGGAATTCCGGGGTAAAATTCTCGTACCTCAGCCCAAACTCCATCAAAGACTTTGCAGCCAGTTATCAACCACTCGCCATGTTCTGGAAATGGCCAGCGTGAGTGCCCTTTTCCCTTTTTTTATGGTTATTTGCTTTTGATACTTAAACCATGCTAATGCAATCTAGTCTGATGAGTGGATATGACTTTCCCGTCCCTTGGTATCAGAAGCCGCTAAATCTGTTTCACTATGTATACATGATTCATCAAATCTTGAAAGAGCCCGGCCTGGCAGAAACGAAACGGTATGTGGAGGAAAAGACTGGAAAACCGATGAGATGCTTGATGAACACGGGAAAGAGTCTGCCGGATCATGTCAAGATATTTGTCGGCAGTCTGCCCGAGCTGGATTTTCCTCTCCAGAGCCATCCGCGCATCGTGCCCTGCGGCCCTATTATCAGCGAGGCGTCGTCGATTTCCGAGTCTGATCCCAAGCTCGCGGCCTGGCTCGCCAATGGACCTACCATATATGTCAATCTGGGCTCTCTGTTTAAACTCAAGGAAGATCGTGCCGTGGAGCTCGCAAAGGGCCTGAACATGGCAATAGTCCAGCTGGACGCCAAAGCTCGCGATGGCTCGCACATGCAGGTCCTGTGGAAGCTGAAGAAGGATGGCGAGTATGAAGCTACGGGCCCAGACTCCAAACTTCGCGCTGCGTTCGGAGACAAGATGGACAGCGATCGGATCCGGATTGTCGACTGGCTCGAATCTCCCCCCCTCGCCGTCTTGCAAAGTGGCAGCGTTGCATGTGCGATTCATCACGGAGGTGCCAGTTCGTACAACGAAGCGATCCTGTAAGTCATCACTTCATTATATCTGTGGATTCTGCTTCTGACATGTACTTGATTCTAGGGCCGGGGTACCGCATGTGGTCCTTCCATTTTGGACAGACTGCTACGAGTATGCCAACAGAGTCGAGTACCTGGGCATCGGCCGCAAGGGCGCTCGCAAGCAACAGCCTGTTTTTGAAGCCACGGAGCTGTCGGAAACTGTCTTGGATGTCATTCAAGGGAAGTACGCTGAGAACATGAAACAGAGAGCATTAGAACTCGCGCAGTTCTGCAAGCAGAATGGAAGTGGTCCCGATATTGCGGCACAGGGTATCCTGAAGCTCGCTACGGACGCAGGTGTGGATGCAGGCAAGGAGATGGCCTATTGATACCTTCGTTGTGATATATTTTTTTCATTGGTACCTTCGTGGTGATGTATCTTTTTCTTCACTGTCATTTTTTTTCTTTTACATAGTTCAGTTACACCTCGTTGAGTTGCTAGCTTCAAGTCATTTATCTATACCGTCGTCGTACTTTGCTAGGCGAACATGCAGTTTTATTCAGTCACATGCCATTCCTGGGAGACTCATATACTACACCACCATGCAGCAAACCGACGTATTGGATCTAACTGGGGAGTATAATCTAGGCTCCAACTACATACGCTTCGTCCTTCTCAAAAATGAGGCTTGGCTTGCGCTCTGCCAAGTCGAGCACCATTTCGGCGAAATAGCTATTGGCCCAGGCGAACCAGGGGCGAGTGTAGTCGCTCTCGTTGTAGATATGGATGCTCTCATGAATGAGGCCAAGGCCAGACGTATTCTCCATAATCAGTGCCAAGCGTTCAGCAATCTCGTCATCATTGTCGGTGCCGAAAATGGCAGATACTTGCGACATGGGCCACGGATAGGTAGCGTTGACGTGGGGGCCGCTGTGTAGAAAGTTAGCTGACCATCATGTTGACCAGTTCCAGGCAGCGGCTGCCTATCATCGAGACTTACCCGACGCCTTTAAACTTTTTGCCCTCTGCATAGTATGGATTCATGCGCGATAGCATAGCATCCTTTGTCTTGACGTAGGTCGAATCATTGCGTGTCAAGAAGCCAAGGTACGGTAGCGACAGCAAGCTCGGCACATTGGCGTCATCCATGATGTACATGCCGCCATACCCATTGGTCTCGTACGCGAAAATGCCGTTGTTGGTACGAGTGTGATCCCAAATCGCCTTGCCGATGAGGCCAGAGAAGCGACGGGCATGGGAAGCCAGCTTCGTCTCGGCGCCCAGCTTGTCCAGCACGTCAGCGACGAGGCCGAGCTCCACCGACATCATGGCATTGTCCGACGTGATGAAGTTGAAGACGCAGAGGTCATCCGACGGGCGATGGCTCGAGGCAACGAGGCCGTTGGCGAGTTTTGGCTCGCCGTTGCCTCCGTTGGGAACGGGCGGTGACAGAGAACCCGCAGTACCAGTCCAGTTGTAGTAACTGACAAACTCCCAATCGTCTGACCAAGAGCTTTGAGATTGGTCACGAAGAAGCTCCAGAATCGTCTGCATTGCTTTCCGCCCTGTGACAAATATTAATAAGTAAGCTCGCCCTGGCGTTGTCTAATGGACTTGCAGTTGTCATTCACAAAGGAGGCATCTTGTGTATTCTCGTAGTAGGAGCGACTGATCTTGAGGAAGCCTGCGAGGGAATCCAGCTCGTACTGCCGCAACGTCAGTGCTTTGTCCGGAATAGCAAGGATTTGACTTACTTTGCACTCAAAAACGGTTTGGTTGTCAACCGGGCTAGAACAGTGATCAGTGATAGCTCGTCAACCGTTCTCAGAGTCCTGCAAACATACGGGCTGATCCGAACATTGTCGGCATAGTCCTAAGAAACACATGTTAGCCTCATTTGAAGCTGTATAGCGATTGAGTCTCCGGTTTGCGTACGTTGTGACTGGGTGCTAGGCCACTCTCCGGCGGAGGCTGGAAGGAGCCTGCTGAATTGTCAGTAATTGCACTGCGACTAGTGGAAGCGTAGTTCTCTGCATACCGCAGTAAGGAAACTGGTAAATGTACCGCGCTTCCGTGTTGATTACCGCCTTGACGAGCTTCTTCAAATTTTCGTCATGTGGCAGTAGTTTGTACAGATGAGCAAACTGGTTACCAGTGTCTCGTAGCCATTGCGCGCTGTGAACGGGTCAGTTTCTCGGCATTCTGAGTCCATTGTATACCCTTCGTACGTGATATCCTGTTGTGAGGTGACCCTATTAGCCATATTCTTCTAACGCACCAGGGGTGTAGTAATGGCACCACTTACGCCCGTGATGATAAATGCCAGATTCACGCTTGGGTCAAAGTACTTGACCGTGGTGTCGAGGGTTGAAGGGAATGTATTCTCAAAGAGGCGCGCCAGATCTGGGTCCTTGAGACGCGCCTTCATGTCCTCGATAACTTTCTATCATTCGCAACAAAGTCAGACCCGAGAGCGTATTCATTTCCTCCCTTGATTCGTGCCCAATGTATGCTTACCTCGACAGCTGGACTCTTGAAAGTGCGGCACTCCTCGCTTGGTCTCATATAAGGAAGCTTCAGAGGCCCATCCGAGTATGGTGCGTGAGGCTGCTGCGCATACTTGTTGTAATCAGGGCACTCGGCAGCCGTGCGCTTCTGAACCTGAAAGTCCTTCCAGGCTGATGAGGCGCTCACCGTGGCGTCGCTGAGGCTAGCCAAGAGGCCTAGCGCGAGGCACACGACGCGCCGCGGAGACAAGACGGCCATAGCTAGAGATCGTGATAGAGAGGGGGACGATAGATTCACGATGTGCCAGCGACGTCAATCGAGAACGCTAGAATTGTTTCCACCAGGCGAAGCAGAATATTTACGAAGTCAGCTTCGACTGGGTTGTCGGTGAGTCGCACTGGTGTTTTCATCTCGTTGTTTTGTATCCCCGCAAGTTGGGGGTACCAGTTAGCTGGGCGTGGGGAAGCGGGGAAGCTGCCTAGTTATGCACGCTGACGCCAATGGGCACTAATATGAAAATTGAAATTGGATTGCCAGTACCGCGTACAAATTGCAAATTATATTGCTAAGCTAGGTGTAGCTGGAGATGATAAAGGATAGACGTCCACGCCCCGCTCCAACAAGCCTTTGGCTGATACGGAGCAACGTCAAAATATATACCCGGGACACACGTACATGCCACCCCCCGTCTCTTTTATGATTGGAAAATGTCATCACGAGGCCGTCATCCATCGAAGCTTTCTGTTCATAATGCCGTTTGCCCACTGCCGCAATGTTACTTGCCGCGACCACAACAGACAGGGGGTCTCGTTATTAGCTACCCTAGACATTTAAACTTTAAACAAAATGCCGATTCAATGAAACGGTAGCTAGTGCACATATGACGAAGCACAGGGACCTGGGTTTGTTTATTGTCTTTCACGTTTATTGGTAGCGCAATAAATTAAACCTTGAACGTTCAGGCAGGCATGCGATGTGATGCTCGGCCCAGCAAAGCGTCCCTTTCTAACAATAGCCGGACAGTCTGGCTAGACGCGCGAAAATTCGCCACTCTACTTGAGCATTCTTCACTATTTGAACGCCAATGGCGCGAAGTTTGGGCCCGTACTTGTAGATCTGGCGGCGAGCATGAGAATGTGGATGGTCGGTAGGGGAGAGATCGCGTACTAGCCAGAACGACATACCAGAGGAAGAAATGGATCACCAAGGCCCAGAGTAAGAAATGCTAGCATTCCGGTGCCCCAATCCGTCCCTAGTGCCTTGAAAAGCTTTTCGCCCAACAAGGGAAAGACTACACGCGACTCAGCCATGGGTGATGTGGCGTGTATTTAGCAGGTTGACGTACCTCCAGCAAAAAGGCATCAAAGTATGGATACCAGATTTTGTGAGCGTCGTGGAGTACTGATATTGGACCTGCAAACATACTGCTAGCCAAAGCCGAGGCTAGATAGTCGAAACTATCAATTACGTAAAGTTGAATTTGCCATCTGACCATGCCAGTACCTCAGAAAAGAATGAAGGCCATGTTGCCGCACGTCATGACAATTCGTCGTCTGTAACGTTCAGTCAATAGCGCCAAGAAAATGGGCGTAATCGCAGAAGCAAGGAGAAGTATGCCAATCTGTAAAGCGCCTAGTACGGGCTTCGTCTCGCCGAGACCTTCCATGACTGATTTGAGGAACGGCGCAAAGATAGTGCCCAGTAGCATGGATAGTTACAGAGCACTGCTTTCGCAGTCACGGGAGAGATTCTTACTTGCAAATGGCGCAAAGAAAGTATAGGCTCCGAGAAGAAGGGTAATTCTCCATTTTTCGCCTTTGGCCCAACTCTGCAATACTCTGGTCAGCGTCCATCGCTAGTGTACTGATGGTGAGATGAAGCCCACGCGCGGACGTTCCCTGTCGGAGGTGGAAAGAGGGACAAGCACAAGGTTTTGTAAGAAACCCTCCCACTATCTTTGGTCTTTTATATTCATACTTGCATCGAGGACTTGCAAGTTCTGACCGTCGTTCTTCCAGACCCTTTGCGTAGCGGTCGGCCACAAGAAGCTGCACGGACATATTGGCCGTCACCTGCTTTCTGTCGGACGTGACAACAGAGTCATTAATAGGGGGCTTGGATCCATATTGCACATGCAATGCGTTTCTTTCAGAGTGAATAAATAAATAAATAAAAATCGATGTGGCCGTGGCCGTGGCCGTGGCGACGGAAGTGCTCTATGTACGGCCAACCTCACTGACGAGACCGATCGAAGTGATGTCTCAGGAACAAGGCGCATGTCCGATAATCCGGCAAATTCCCTCTTTTCCGTAAAACAGTCTTCCGTATTACTTCCCGCACAATATTCTACAATGTGCGCAAATAGGTTGACTGGTCAAACTTGGAGTATCGGAGTCGGACTTTGGCCCCAGGTTACAGTCGGCCGACGATACGAGGCGCTAGTAGGCTCGGTAGACAAGCCGACATCTATGCGGAGAGCGAAGATGGTACGATTGTGAGAGGTGCGAATTTCTGATAGGGTAGGTGACCTCTTAGCTGAGAAACAATGGGTTTCGTAATCTTATCTGATCTCCTATTTGGGACATCTTGGCGAAGACGCTGATTCTGGCCTCGGGCATTCTAGATCGGAGACGGCCTCGACTGTGACCGCTCTGTGATGCTTGCGCTGAAGCAAGGACTTTGAGATAACATTTCCATCAATTTCCTCGTATTTAATACCGTCTCTACTGCTGTTATTGGTGTATACGGATTCTGCTTGGAGACAGCAGTCAGCCATGCCGGCCGAACCGACTTCAACATGAGGCCTACTTTGACAGTGGCAGTTGGCGGCACTACAATTGAACTTGCGACGGCTTCCAAAATTGTCAGCAGTATATTCATTTGATCTCAGACCCTTACCTGGGACACAATTGGACCTTCCAGGGCCCTTTTTGTGTCGGCGATTCAGCACATCTAGGGCGCGGATTAAGGCCGCCCCGAAACTATCGGCCGATCCGATCAGCCACACACAAGGTTGCATGCCCCCCCGACCTCTTTCTCACCCTCCATGACGGAGCCGGATTTTGCGCCCAAGTAACCCTGGCAAATTCGAGGGCTTCACTGTAAAGCCCAAGGAAAAGCGAGTCACCCTCCCATTAGCGGGCCATCTTATTACAACTTGGTATGCCAGCTAGCGCCGCTCCGACCGTACGGCCGATTCAGGCGTGCCAGCGCTGTCGCAAGTACAAAGTTGGCTGTGACCGGGCGCGTCCAACCTGTTGCCGATGCGTCAAAAGCCGTTCCGAATGCGTCTATGTCGCCTCGGTTGTCGCAATTGCACCCAAGCCCGCCGGCAAGGCACCGGGTCAGCCTCGCCAGCCACCGCCCAATGACCTCACACCCCCAGACACGGAGCCATCGCGGAAGGAACAGTCTTCGAGATCTGCATCCCCGCCTGAAGAGGCTTCTACTTCCGCAGGATCGGAGGGACCATATCCCTGCAGCTCTGCCAGTTTCAGGAGCGCAGAGCTGATTCCGGCAAAGGCTCACATCCGCCAGGCTGCCAAGCGAGACAGGGCCATTTTGTCCTGCATCCGGTGCAGGACGCAAAAAGTTCGCTGCGACAGGCAGACGCCCTGTGGAAGATGCATGAAGAATAACAAGGAACCAGAGTGCGTCTATTCTGATGCGCCTGGAGCAGACGCACCTGCGGCTGTAGAGAAGCCTTACAAGAGCCTGCATGGCATCGCCACCAGTTTCATCGACCACCGGTGGGACAGTAGATTCCGAAATATAACGCACTGGACAGCCTTGCTGAGAGAGGTATACAATTCCGCTGCGCATACGGAGCGAAATGAGATGTTAAATGGACCAGCTAACAGCTTTGACAGATTCGCTTGCATCTTCCACAACACATCAAGCCAGTCGAGCGGGAAGACGAATGCGCAGCCCCAATCAATGCCATGTCCCTCTCCATCAACTTTCCGCTTGGAAATCTAAATGACCCCACAATCACCGTCGAGGACCTCCTCTCTCAACTACCCCGACGTTCCGTGCAGAAGCTCTTTATCTCCTACTTCATGGAGACTGTCGAGAAGACCTATCACATTGTCGACGAAACAGCCTATGAGCAAGAGCTGCGTGCATTTTGGATGCCCGGCTCCGTAGCCCAAGAAGACTGGCTGGGCGTGCACTTTCTCATCCTATCACTTGGCTGCCAAGCGTACAATCACCATGCCATTCAAAAGGGCCAGGATGTGTATCCATCGCTGCCCGCGCGGCTCCTCGGCGGCGCGGAAATGTGCCTCAAGCGCACGCCCTTTTTGTTCCGCCCGAGCCTCAACGTCATCAAGATGCTCGGCCTCATGGTCATTGCCAAGCAGGTGTACGCCATGTCCTGCCACCAGGCCGACACGTGCTGGCACCTGACGGGCATGCTGGTGCGGCTCGCGGCCAGCATGGGCCTGCACACCGATCTCCCGGTGAGCGACGAGCCCACGCCGTACGAGGAGAAAATGAAGCGCCGCATGTGGACGCTGGCCGTGTACATGGAGATGAAGCAGTCGCTGGTGTGCGGGATGCCGCTGCTCCTCCGGTCGTCCGACATTGCGGCGCTGCTGCGCAAGGAGGCCTTTGTCGACGCCGGGAGCGTGGGCGACGGCCTCGGAGGCGGCGCACAGCAACTGCACAGCTGCCTGCTGGAGGAGACGTTTGCCAGCGCCGGCAAGCTGATTGCCAAGGCCATGGAGCTGGCGACGTGTGTCGGGGACACCGTCACGTACGAGGAGGTGGTCGACCTCGACGCCGCGCTGCGCGCCCAACTCAAGCGGCCCGAGACGGGCCTCTCGCGGCTGCACTTTTCCCGGACCAGCATCGTCGGCGCCGCCGTCGACCTGGAGACGTGCATGGTGGACATTTTCTGCCGGCAGACCATCATGGCGCTGCACGCGCGCTTCGCGCTGCAGCCGCAGTCGTCGGCGCGGCACCCCGTCTCGTACCTGTCGTCGCTCGAGAGCGCCCTCGCCATCCTGTCGCAGCAGCGCAGCCTGTGCGAGGGCGCGCCCGCCGCGCCCAGCGCCTGGCTCGGCGGCCTCTTCCGCCACGAGTTCTTCACCGCCGCCATGACGGTCTGCTTCCACCTCGTCCGCGGCCACGACGTGCTACTCACGAGCCGCCTGCCCGACGGCGCCGTCGGCCGGCCGCAGGAGATTATGCTCGACGCGCTGCAGTCGTGCCGCGACGTGTGGAGCAGGGAGAGGAATCACTCGGTATGCAACGCGAATGCGTTTAACATTGTGAACCGGCTGGTGACTTCACTGAGAGAGTCGCGCGATGATTAGATGGGGCCATTTGTTATGGCTGTGGGATGGGCGGTCCAGCCTTGTGTCAGCTTTGTACTAGATAGTTTTCCATGAATACACGAACTAATCACGGGACCATTTTCAGCTGCGTCCATTCTGCCAGCGCCGAAAGCTCAAGTGTGCTTCGAGACATTCAAGCATTCTATCCAGTGCCCGATAACAAGACTGACTTTTGCGAATTACACACACATGACAACAAAAGGGCATTTCGCGAAACTACCCACCTTGTTCCGCAACAGTGACAACGAAGCGGGCTTTCACCGTATCGCGGCCCATGGCAGATGCGGAGTGCCTGGTTCTTGTTTATCAATGACCCCCGCAGCTGACCTGCATTCGCAAATGAGAACAAGTCCCTGATTCTGCTGGGGAAATGACAACACAGCAACTGCCGAGTTCTGTAGACTCTTTCGCAATTTGAGGCACCGTGCTCGACATGCCATTATCGGGGGGGGGGGGGCGCTTGGAACAACACTGCCGACCGACGTCTTATCTTGGTGCCTAGACCGCGGTTACTAGGCATAATTCTTGGTGTGTTTGCATCCAAGCACAACAATTGATAATGAAAGATCTAAGCTAGGAAAATATACGAAATAACTTGGCTGACTGAACGGCGCCCCCATCCATCAGCCACCTGTCGCCTGCCGCTGTCTCTTGGAGCCAAGAAAGATGGCTGATATGTCGGACGAAAGGGCAATTTTGTTTTTTGAGGGAGCGCAGATCATAACCAATGCCGGGGGGGTTTCCTTTAAGCGATAGTTTCTGTTCTAGCGGGCCTTCTTTTAACCAGCCCGGCCTCGCCCAGAGCGTTTTTGCCGTCTCTCAGCCTTAGATCGTTTGTCTTAGCGGGCACCAGAAGCATCGACCAGCCACCAAGAAAAAAAATGAGACACAAGAAAATAGGGGGCGTTTTAATTGACAATCACACCTTTTTGAATGCAGTGTAACCGTCAGCTCGGCGAGCCGCCTGCTTTCGGCATTAGCTTCAATGCCCGTCGTTGGCCATCTGTCTTTCTCTTCTCTCTCTCCTCTCAACAAAGAAACCCCTCTCGCGCATCAGCGGAGAACAGAGCCAAGCATTAAAAACCAACTAACAAAGTTCAAGCACCACATGGCGTTTTTTTCTTATTTAGTGGATCTTTCTCTGCTAACCAACTTGGTGCCCGCCCGCCGGCTGATGTGTTGCTTTTGTGGCGCCCAATCGTTAGTTCTCAATAGAGTTGTCGATAAGGCTTGGCGCCAACTACGTATGGTGTGCCAGCTTCTTCCCCTACCCCGGACCCCAGAATCTAGCCGGACGGCGTTTTTTTTTTTTCGTTGTGGCCCGTCTTGAAATGCCTTGTCCGTGGATTTTACGCCGCCGTTACTATTGGATGATAGGGTTCCGACAACGCCACCATGGGGGGCCGCGCCCGCCAAAGTCAGCCCCGAATGCACTCTGCCTGCCTGCCTGCGCAAGTCCGGCCGAATGGAAGCAAAGCCACCTGGTGTTACTTGGCGCAAGCCCTTGTCTTTTTTTCTTTTACTGTCCCAGAAAGACATTACTTATGCAATCTGCCGTGACCCTTTGCCGTCGGCACAGGCCCGTACCTGCAGCCTTTGCGGCTCAGGTAAAGGCAGGATGGTGGGTATGAGCCAGCAGCCCAGCCGTGTGCTGCCCCCCCCCCTTGCCGGCTGTTTTCTATGCATGCAGTTGACTCTAATTTATAAATACGGCGGTTACACAAGTCCGCCGTGCATCCAAAATGCCAGCCAAGCTCTTGGGTGTCGTCCCCTCCCCTTGGCCCGTCACCGAGTCCAGACTCTCAGCCTCACGAGAGCATGTTACCAGCCCGTCATGCGCCTTCTGCTGTTTCGTTTCTTGGCCTGATCCAAGTTGGAACCCAAAAGATGCATCGTAAACTTGTGGCAGACATGGAGACAATCGGGCGTCGACAACTATCTTCGGTGGCTTGCCCCAGCATGGGCCTAATGCGATCTTGGCGCACCGAAACGCCACTGCACGGTCTAGAAGCTCTGTCGCTGGGCATGTCCGGACCGCTGCATGTAGCATGCAAGAACATACCACACCGGGGACCGCCCTGCATGAGTTGGAATTTGCCTTCGGCGAATGGTCGATCCGTCCCCTCCACCAGCAGCGGCAACTGAGACGAGTGGGGAGCTTGCACTGCCAGCTGTAGTTTAATGATTCCCAGTATATAAGTAATCCATGTGCATCTCCTTTCAATCTCGCTTCCCTAATTCGCCGGCCTTGCTCTCCCCTCTTTACCCCAGGAACTCGCGTATCTCACCTTTAGTAGCGGTATTCTTCTACACAATCATGTCGAAACCGGAGGCTACAGGGATAGAGGTCGCCTCTTCAATAGACGACAGCACCGCTGTCATCGACTTTAGCGATGAGGACAACCAAGTCGGCTTTGCCAAGCCAGAAACCAGCAGGCTGCTGAGCAAGCTCGACCGCACACTCCTACCGTTTCTTGCGCTGCTCTATCTTCTTTCGTTCCTAGACCGCTCCAACATTGGCAACGCAAAGCTAGCCGGCCTCGAGAAGGATCTCAAAATGGAGGGTTACGACTACAGCGTAGGTCTCTCCCCAACAAAGCAACGGAGCACGCTTTCCTTTGCTCTATTTCGCCTGATTGTAAACTCACTTTTGTTTTCTCATAGATTGCCGTCGCCCTCTTCTTCCCCTTTTACGTCATTGCCGAGGTCCCGTCCAACATGGCCATGAAGCGCTTCCGGCCCTCGATCTGGATCCCCAGCATCATGGTCGTCTGGGGCTTCATGACCATCATGCTCGGTGTAGTCAAGTCCTTTGGCGGCCTGCTCGCCGTGCGCAGCCTGCTGGGCCTCGCCGAGGGCGGCCTCTTCCCCGGCATCACCTACTACATCACCATGTGGTACCGCCGCCACGAGTGCGGCCTGCGCATGGCCATCTTCTTTTCCGCCGCCACGGCCGCCGGCGCGTTTGGTGGGCTCTTGGCGCGCGGCATCATGGAGATGAAAGGCGTCGGTGGCCTCAACGGCTGGAATTGGATCTTTATCCTGGAAGGGCTGGCGACGTTTATTGTTGGTATGATGGTCACCCACAGAAGCCCTGCTTCTTTCATTCCTTTTCTCGTTGGATGCTGACTTATTCAAGCTCTTATTGCGTATCGCGTCATGCACGACTACCCCGAAACCGCCAAGTTCTTGACCTCGGACGAGAAGAAAGAAGTCGTTCGACGCCTGGAACACGATCGCTCTGCCCTATCCAACGAGTTTAAGCTCTCTTTTGCCAAGGATGCGCTCAAAGACTGGAAAATTTGGGTGCATATGTTTATTACCATTGGCATATACATCCCTCTGTACTCCGTCTCTGTGTTTCTTCCCACCATTGTCAAGGGCCTGGGCTATACGAATGAGGTTGCTCAGCTCATGTCTGTGCCACCATATGCCGTTGCCTGTCTGTTTACCGTTGGTGGAGGGTTTCTCGCCGATCGCCACGGCCAGCGAGGCGTCTACATGATTGGCTTTAATCTTGTTGCGTACGTTATATGGCACACCGAATGGGCATTGAACAACGGTTACTAACACGGTTGCTTGAAATAGAATCCTAGGGTTCGCACTGCTGGCTGGTGTCCATAACAATGGCATCAAGTACTTTGCGTGCTTCCTCGTGACGGTCGGCGTGTACCCCAACGTGCCACAGGGCGTCGCCTGGAATGGTAACAATATTGGCGGATCCCTCAAGCGAGCCGTGGGGATTGCCATGCATGTGGGCTTTGTAAGAATCTTAAAATTCAGCTAGCATCTGCTATTGGTCTAAACACGTGCTAATCAATAACCGCAATAGGGCAATCTAGGAGGTGCGGTGTCGGGGTTCGTGTTTCGGCAGAATGAGGCCCCAAGGTATCTATCTGGGCATCTGGCGTTAGTCGGGACCTTGTCTATGAGTTTAGTGCTCTGTGTCTTCATGACTATCTATCTCCGGCGGGAGAATGCGCGGAGGGACGCCCAGCACAAGCCGATGGCGGAATACACGCATCAGGAGAAGACGAGGGAGAGCGAGATGGGTGACAACGCCACTTTTTTTCGCTACACAGTGTAGAGAACAACTTACTCGATAGAATACAGTACTTATTAGGAGCATGATCGGCATTTCAAAATGCATGTTGCTCGGTATTTATGGAAACGGGTCTTCTCGGCTTGCATGCGGGCTGCAAGGAGTACGGGATTACGGGTATATTCGTAAAGGCATGGTCTTTTTGTCGTGGGCAAATCGGAAATCTTCTTGAATCGCAAACGCACGGGGCTTCTTGAATGGCGGGACCATCATCATTCTTTGTTCTTTTCGATCGCTTCTTAAAGTACGTAGAGCAATGTGGCGGCACCCGCGCCCGACACAGCTCTAAGCACGTTGTACTTGGCTGCTACGGCCGCAGATTTCTTCGAGTCGTTGCCCGATTTGCTGTCATTGCCAGATTTATTGCCACTTCCCGATTTTGTCGTGTTCTTTCCTGCAATTTTTGATAAAAGTCTTAGTTTCTCGTTCCACGCAATTCTATCCTTTTCTGTTTTGTCGATGTTTGTGCATGTATATATGTATGTGCGTATATATAGTCGGGAAACCCGTCCCGTTCGTAATAGAAGAAAATGTAACAAACGAAGAAGATGGATTCATGTCATGTCGAAAGGAAAATTGGTGAATTGTTTAAGACGTGCCTTCGCAACCGACAAAGTTGTTGCCGCTGGCGCCGCGGTGGGTGATGACACCAGCCTCGTCGCACTGGCTGTTGATGACGACACGGTCGGCACCGGGGGAGCCTGTATACGTGTTAGAATCAGAGCTGGAAACATCGTCGGCGCCATCAGACGAAGGGGGGAAGGAAGACAAACCGCCAGTGTAAACACCACCAGACTTGATGGGGAACTCGTAGTAGGGACCGTTGACGGGGAAGTTGAAGCCCTCGTAGTTGTTGTACTTGTGAGGGTAGGTAGAACCGCCGGCCGTGCCACCGTTCTGGACGTACCGGCAAGCCGCCTGGGAAGCCGAGTCGACCTGGCTAGCAGAGTAGTAGACGGTGCCGCAGGTGGTGGCGTCGCGGCTAACGAGCTCGGTGGGAGCAGCGCTGACGATGGCGACGAGGGAGAGGAAGAGAGTGGTGAACTGCATCTTGGCGAAGTGGTAGAACAAAGAGGTGATGATGGGCAAGTCTCAATTGAGCATGAACAAGAATGAAAGGGGGGATGTAGACGTCTAGCCGGCGGGCGAGCGTCTCCTCTTAAGCTCGGCCATGTTGGGCACCGTGATCGACTTTAGCTTGCCCTTAGTCAGACAGACCGAGACCGACAGGCTTTGTTGCACGGCCGCTAGCACGGGGCCACCACTACGGGGAAGCCTGTTCAGCAGCACTTGGCACTACCGGCTTGGCATTTGGCAGGTCATTAATCAGTCAAGCTGTGTACATACCAGAGCTCAGCCGCTACCATAGCGATCCGACACGAAGGCAATGGTCGTACCAATGACGATGCTGCATCGGAACTCATCAACTGTGCAACAATAAGCTCAGGCTAGCCGCCCCCCCTGTGCGTACCCGAGACTCTTGGCTAGCCCGCCTCGATACCGAGCACAAGACAAACGAAACATAATGGCCGATCCCAACCACCAAAAATCGGTCGACGGGCGTCTCCGAGACCTCTCGTCGCGCCCATGTGGTGAGCCCGGCCCATCGACAAGAGGGCACCCCAGAACATCAAATGGGGGCGGCAACCGCTTCGGCGCAACAACTCGATTCGGGCAGGTCGTGGCGCAGGATCGACGTCTAAGTGGTGGGATGCAGGTTCCATGTCCAACCCCGTGCTTGTTCGGATCGGCACTGATAACCAAGCTTTCGGTTTACTTGCGCTTGCCGCCCTCGTCAGCTTGGGTCTGCCCCTCCCCGGCATATCGGCATGCAGGGCAGTGTCTGGCGGACCAGAATGCACGCGGAGCCGCAAGCTTGACGGACTATTACTATTCGCAGTTGTTATCCAAAAGCAAGCTATGCCCACGAAGGCAGGCGGCTGCACCAGGCCCAAGACTCTGCTGCCTCAATTGGCTACCGAACCAGGCCCGCACAGAACTGGCCTCCACCGGCGATGGGACGCTGCTGACTGGCGCCGAACCCTCATACCATTTTCAGCTATCCAAGCTCGTTTGTTTGACCAGTTCTGCTGCCAGCAGTTGCTGTTTCGTATTCGTCGCTGAATGCCGAGTCTCCCGTCGTACGAGTGTTTTTTGTCTATCGTCGTTATGCTTACTGTGGCTCATCTTGGTGGCCGATCCATCCGGCTCACTTGCCCCAGTGTCCATTACCGAGTCACCGCTAGCTGGTGCTGGTTCTGGTGCTTGTGCTGGTGTTGTGGTATTCGCTCTGGCGCGCTCTGCACACTTTTAAACAGTCTCATTCATCCATCTACCCACACATATACTTCCTCATCTCGCACTCTGATAACTCTGCTTCCACAAGTCCTATCATCAGGTACCATCAAACCCCTTGATATCCCCGTCCATAGTGGAGCAGACCCATGATGACCAGCAGCCCCCAAATCAGGCCCGTTCCGTAATCGCGTTAAAAATACACCAGAGCTGCAAAGTTGGAATACATGTAAAAAATTGACGTCATGTTGTGCTATAAAAAACAGGCACTAGAGTGCTTTCATACCAAAGCATCAAGTGTGCCCGTCTATGGCATCTTCAAATCTATAATAACATAATGGTGTTCTGAGGCAGTGTGGTTGTTTAGCTCAGCCTGTACCTGGTGTGTCGGCAATGGGTTGTATAGCCATTCCGTTGTTCTATTGTCGTATAATGTAGGAGCAAACGCAGCCTCGGCCGCGCAGTCCGGAAAGCTATATTGTATTTAATGGGCGGCAGACCCCCAGAGGGTGAAATGAGGATGGTCGTGGGTGCCATGTTCCGTCTGATGTTGTTATTGCTCAGTTGTGCTTTGCGCTCATCTTTCGACGCTCAAAGCTAAAGTTCCAGACCTCTGCGAGTCGAGTACCCTCCGAGGACTGCTTCAGGCCTACGTGTTGCATGACGCTGGGTTCCAGCGCCCATTTGACCAGATCGTTCTGGTCGGCGTGGCCCTCGAGCATCATGTCGCCGGGAAAGTCAAAGGGCGGATCACGAAGCAGCGACTGGAAGATGGGTAGGTGTCGCTTGGGAATCACCAGTCCTTGCGCGCAGCAGCCGTAGCGCGGCATCTCGCGGATACCAGGCTGGGGGATGGGATTCAGTCGTTTCATGGATATACGGCCGCTGAGAAAGACGAGGGCAATGGCTGCCGGCAGCCATAGCCCAATAACCAAGGCCGCCAATTGGTTGAATTTTTGCAAGTGGCGTTGCGACTGTGCCGACTTTGCCGTGGGCTCCTCCTTGCTCATAAGAGGTGAGTAGCCGGATGGTGCGGCGTAGCGGCGGCGCTGTCGGCGGCGAAGATAAAAGAAGGCCAGAATAAAGGCAGTGTAGATGAGGAAGATGACTTCCGCATAAGTGGCCCATTCCTCAATGTTCCAGCCCATGAAAATCTCCGAGTAAAATAAGCGAAGGTATACCCAGTCTGTGTGGGAGTTTTTGGTCTTGAGCTCGAGACGCGCGACGCCCTCGAGAAACTTGCGGTACCAGTCAGGCGAGGTAATAACGTCGTCTTCGATAAAGGCAAAATATGGCGCACCGCGATTTCGACACGTCTCGACGAGGATGGAGTGGTCGAGACGCATATTCTCGACGCGACCATCGCCGCGCGGCTGGCCATCCTCGCGGATGTTGAAGGGTATGGTGGTGTAGCCCGGCTGGTCCGAGTGGTCCTTGCCGGCCTGTTCGTAAACAAGGACCTGGTCGACAATGTCGGTTAACCATGGCTGGCCGTAGGCAAAGTGTGACGCGGGCTTCTTGTCGGCGAGAAGGACGACGATGTGGATCGAGGAGCGCTCGGCGGGGGTGAGGGAGTCGACGAGGCCGCCGACGGTGCGCGACAGGAAGCCCTCGGATGTGCGGTTGATGCTAGGGATGCCGACGCAGAGAATCTCGTCGTGGTGGTCGGGCGGCTGGGCGGCGGCGACGCGTGTGTGGTTGGTCAGGAAGGCGTCGATCTCGAGGCCGCGCAGGGTCGAGTAGCGCTGGGAGTAGGCGGCGGCCTGGTTGTAGAAGATGGAGGACGGGTCGTCAAACGAGTTTTGGCTGCACCAAAGGAGCGCGGCGAGCCAGAGCAGCCAAAAGGCGGCGTTCGCCCTGGTGACGATGCCCATGGCGCGTGTGCAAAACGAGGGTGGGCAGGTAGGCGGCCGGTACCTACAGCAGAGGCGAGACTGAGAGTCGAGGCGGGATGCCACTCATGGCGAGGATGGCGGGGAGAAGGGAAGAAGGGAAGAAAAGGGCGTTTGACAAAAAAATACTGTCTAGGGCGAAATGAAGCTTGCGACCAAAGGGGGTGGGGCGGGTTCAGGCGCATGCGATAGTGTATTTTGTGTTTTGTATTTTGTACCAAGGAAGCTAGAAACTAGATGCAAACAGGCAAGTCGAGCGGCTTTATTCACGGTGAGAGGAGGCTCTATTTTGCGGCTTGACGTCTTTGTTAATTGACTCGCTATGACTATTATTATCATTATTGATTGAAAAAGTTTTCCCTGCTCCAGGTCTCCTCACATCAAATCATCTGCGCCACTGCACGCCACCATGCACTTGATGGTGTAATGGATTCCTTCTGCCTCTCGCCCCAGCAATCTGCGGCCCGCCGTGTTTGGCCACTGATAAGGCGCTGTCCGTCTGCCTGTACCCGCTGGAATATTCTCACCATCGCAGCCTCTCTGCATCCAACAACCAATTCTTCCTCGTATCCGCGCCATCCGTAATCCTTGCACTACGCGCCAAGAGATGGCCTTAAGGCGATTGCTTGCTAAGTGGGGTGTCACCTCTCGTTCCTCCTGCCACGACAATGTGAGACCCAAGGTGTTGTCCAATCCGCAAGACAATGTAAACGCGTTGAATTTCTGGCGAGGTTTTATTCAAACAACCGGAATGATGGGTTGGTGAGCAGTTCAGCCACATAGCCCACTCTTCGTTCCATATCCTTGCAACACCAGCGGCCCCTTTCCTGTGGCCAAATTATTGACACTCTAGCATAACGACATGTTTATTCGCGTCCACTGAACAACGACCCATACGCGCTTACCACATAGACGGTGGAGGTTTGTACCTATGTAGTAGACTGTACGTGACACGCAGTGACGGTTACGACATGGATGGCAGAGCAGATTCCGACGAACTTGCCTGGAACCAAAATGATGAACAGAAGGCAACCTACGGGGACGCTATAGAGCTCTGAGCAATACGATATCGTTCCATATCTGGTGTGATGTTTTTCGGCCGGCGAATACATCGGTACATAAAGTAACAGGCAAGGGCAGCACAGTCATTGACTGGGAATTCACATATGTCGCTCCTACACAAAAGTACCGGAGATGTGGCGCTCGGGCATGCAGGATTGGGCACAAAAATATGGCCTGTGTCTGTATGTCTGGCTTCAAGTCATGAAAAGAGCAGAGCAGAATTTGAAGGAAACACCAACTGGCCTATTACTTTCACAGTATATGTAGGAGGGCTGGACTACAGGTCGATTCTGGCTTAACTATGCTGCGCGGAAAAGTTGGGCATTTGGCAGCATTTCTGGAGGTAACCGCTCTGGAGAGGAAGGATAGGTTTTCTCAACCATGCGGAAAGATAGCTATGGAGGCGTTTATAAAGAGGGACATGGAAGAGTCTCAAGATGAGGGCCTACGGACATGGGATGAGCAAGAAGTGCAGGACCGCAAAGCTGAGGTCCTGCTCAACCACGACCAGGGACCTCTGTGCCAATGACGTGCAACCATCATCAGAGAAAACCGGTGCCAGAAATAACTGCAAAAACGAGGGTCATGAGTGAAGAGCCAAACCCAACAAGCTCCATCGACCGGGGATGACGAGCGGGACATGAAGACGAAGACTGGTGCTTGAAACAAACAGTACGGTAGATACTGTACATAGCAAAGAGGAACAATAATCAAACAAAGCGGAAAGAACATAGCTCCATATGCGGGATTAGCTCGGCAGCGACTCGGAATGGCCTCAGCCACCTAGCTGCCAAAAGTGATGTGTTTTCTTTCTTGTTCTCCATCTACTCAAAGGATTCTTATAGCCCGAACAAATTACCGACTCTGAAATCCTCTTCCCACTGCCCTGCTTAAACGAGTTGACCTCCGAAGCTTTGATGCTGGAATCCGCCCGCCCTGTCAGCATCCATCCGGGCGGCGGCGGCGGCGGAGGGCAAGCCACCGACAAAATATGCCGATTGGAAGCCAATTGGTCCCCTGGATGCCCTTCGTCGAGAACACTGTAACTGGGCTAATGTTTCCAAGTTTTGGTAATAGATAAAAAATCGTCGCTAAGAAACCCCGATTTTGATACACTGCCAAAGTCTAGCAGAAACAAGCTTTGGAAACGACGACGCTCCGCAGCCTTGTTGGCCGCTTTTTTTTTTTTTTTGCTTAACAGTTAGCTGATCATTCGTGACCCTTATTCTCAACTGAATAGTAGCACAATCGGCCTCAGGATCCAAGGGAAATCCTTCTTCGCTCGAGGGATCACGGACCCCATCCAGTCCGCTCCTACGAGCTTATGCCGGCCCAGCCCACGCAAATAGACACCCTTCCTATACCCTTTTCGCCTTACACCGCCTCGCTAATAGGTTCGCTGCAGAACAAGTTTGGAAATGCCTCTTCCTAGCAGGGTCCGCATCGTCGTCAATATGGGCACCGCTATTGGTTCGGTTCCGTTGAAGGAGTCGAATGCTGCTGTGTTGTCAGACTGCACAATCCATCGAGCGTGTTGACCCCATCAAGCAGCCTTGCTTCCATCGAACGATGTTCTACCTAAATGTGTTCGTTCCGACGAGGCTATTTGTAAAGTATTGTTCCATCTATCGACCGGCAACAGTATAAAGAGGGCAAGCCTGGACCGTCTTGAAAGAAAGCTTTCCACTCAGTCACTCATTCACTCAAGCAAATCACAACCAAAACTCCCCTCAAACCCACCTTCCCAACTCCCATCAACACAATGTTCTCCGTCACCAAGACCGTCGCCGCCACCCTGGCCCTCGCCCTGTCCGTCGCCGCCAACGGCGGCGACGTCACCTACTTCAACCCGGGCCTCGGCGCCTGCGGCCAGAACAACGGCGACGGCGACTACATTGTCGCCGTGGGCCACGGCCTCTTTGACCGCGAGCGCCCCTGTGGCCGCCGCCTCCGCGCCCACTACGGCGGCCGCTCCGTCGACGTCACCGTCGTCGACCGCTGCGGCGGCTGCGCCGACGGCGACCTGGACCTCTCCCCGGCCGCCTTTTCCGCCCTCGTCGGCAGCCTCGGACCCGGCCGCGTCCACGGCGACTGGGAGTGGATCTAAAGAAGCGTCTTCTTCTTCTTCTCGCTAAAGACGATGGATTGATGTCTGGCTCGGTCGCGCACTCTTCCTCGTGGAATGCGTGAGAATCGCGAGGCTGGTTTGATGATGTTCAGGATTCGAATGTACATGTCGCTCTTATGTATATAGTGAACAGCAGCGTATATAAAAAACACGGATATTGACCAGCACTTTTATCTTTCAGCATCACATTAATGGGCAAGTGTGTAGAGAGTACAATGAATTCCGACAAGTTTTGATTTTACAACATTCGCGTTCTGCTAACGATGAGCCAACCCACTGGGCTGCGTGAAAAAACAATAATGCTCTGATAAACTCAATTTTGCCTTTACCCTGAATAACAGTAGAATAAAGAAAATAAAACTGCTCAAATAACAATGTTCCTATGCCGAATTGTTTTACCTAACGATGATGGTTAAAAAAATGATGCCCTTCCTTGGTACTGTTACAACAAAAAAGAGAAAAAGCTCTGAACGCTAATAATGTTCTGGTGTGCTGAAAAATGCTTAGATAAAAATGTTTGCTTGCGAAAGCGCTGTAACTGTAATTTTGTATTATGTGTGTGTCTGTGCGCATGCTTTGCCATCACGCCTTGCTGCGCGAAAAGCCCGGCAGCCACTTCCGCCGTCCGCCGCCCGTCGTCGACTGTGAGTGCGGGATGCTATGCTGAGACACGGCATCAGAGGCCTGGACCGACTGCGACTTGACCGACTGCGCGTCCAGCGCGGCGCCGTCAAAGGCGACAGTCGCGACGGAGCTGCGCCGGGCCGCCTGCCGGGGGTTGTTGAGCATAATGGGCGGGGGCGTGGCGCCGGTGCGGTCGCAGTCCTGCGCGGCGGCGCTGCTGCGCGAGGGCCACGACGACGCTGGCGTGTCCGCCTCCTGGCACTCCGACTTGGCGGGCGACGACGCGGCGACTGGTGCGGGTGGTCCGCCGCCGCCGGGCAGAGAGCGCCGGAAGAGGCCCTTGAGACCGGTGCGCGGGCCCTGCTGCCACGAGTTGGGCGGGTGCTGCTGGTTCGTGGTCGCGGTGCTGCTGCTGTTGCCTCTCTTGTGGTCGGCTTGGACGGGCGTGCGCGTGCTGGACCGGAGGTCAGCCGCGTCGCTCTTGCGGCGGTTCCGGGCCGCGGCGCTGGCAGCAGCGGCAGCAGCAGCAGCATCGGCGGATGCTGGCGGGGGCTGCCACGTACCCGCAGCGGCGAGGGGTTTCTCGACCGTGGGCATGGCCGACACGGATCGTGCGTGGGCTTGGAGGCTGGACCGTCTGTCTGGGGGAGGCGGCGGTGGCAGGTTAGGCGACAGCAGCGCCTCGCGCAGGGACAGCAGGTCATGCATGTAGTCGGTGCTGGGCATGGCGCCGAGCCTCTGGCGGGGATCAAAGAGGGAGCTGGCGGCCCAGCCGCCGCGGGCCATGCTGGTCGGGAAGCCAAAGAGGTCGGGCGAGACGCGGCCAGTTGTTTTGGAAGGCTGCTTGGCACTCTCACGCATCCAAATGTCGAGACTGGATTGCAGCGACTTGGTGTCGTCGTCGTCGCTGTCCCACGAGTTGTTGCGTTTGTGAGAGACGGTCGTGTCGCCGGCGGAGTGAGGTCTGGGAATGTTCTTGGCACCATAGGGGTCGTAACTGGGCATCACACCTGCGTCAGGCCGCGAGCTGCGTGCGTTGCGCGGGGGCTCCTTTTGCACGACAGATACACCACCGCTTTGTTCTGTGCGGTGGTTTGCGTCCCGCGTTTGCTTAGCCTCGTTTGACGAGATTCTCTGCCGCTCGTCTGAAGTTTGGTGGCGCACGGAGAGGGTGTCGTTGGAGTTCTTGTACCGTTGCAGCGTCGACGATGAGATGGTATCTGGCGTCGGCGGCATCGCTTGGTCATGCAGGCGAACGCCGCCAGCGTCCGTCACTACTTTTCTCAGCGCGGCTCTCTTTTCTTCCTTGGTGGATCGGCGGGCAGGCGAGCCGTGTATGCTGCCGCTGCGGTGCTGGCCCTGAGAAACCTCGCTGCGAACAACTTGGTGGGCGGGAACATCTGGCTCGCCGGTACGAGACCCAGAGTCCATTCTCTCCAGCCGTTGCAAGGGTGAGTCATGGCTCACAAGGTCATCGATGGGCTGTACGATAACGGGTCTCTGTGGTTGCTGATGTTTGGTAGAGAGTAGATGACTGTTGTCGTAATATTGCTGGTTATCCTGGGCTTTGGCGCAAGACGCAGGTGATTCTTGAGCCACCACTGGAGAGCTCCCGTCAAAGCCGCTCAGTGCGATGGGGTCATCATAATCAATGACGGTCGTGTCGTCGCCTTTTTGGCCATAGACACTGATGAAAGAACTCTCACTGAGAACACTCAGTGTGGGGCTGGACAGGCCGTTCATCGTGGCGTTATCAGTCTCCGAGTGGCCGCCAGAGATTCGCCGCAGGCTCAACATGCTGGCACGGTTGCCAATGTAGACGTTTCTCAGGTTTTCGGTCGTTCCATTGTGATCAGAGAGGAAGCTGGGCATGCGATTCACGGTAGGCGTCTTGGAGCGGTCCTGGAGCTGTGTTAGGTCCGCAGCAGACGAGTTGGCGATGGAGTCGTCATAATCTTGGAAACCGTCTGTTGAGGCGTAGAATCCCTGGCTCTCGACGTGCTGGACCATGGTGCGCTCATTAAGCAGCTGGTCGACCTTGGCCTCGAGCTCAACAATCATGCTAACGGCTTCCTCAATGGCCTTGTCGCGCTTTTCCAAATCGGCCAGCAACTTGGTGCTCATTTTTTGCGCGTCATGCTTTTCGATTTCCAGCGCATCCAAGCGCTCTTCCAACTTGGTCTGTCTTTCGCGGCGGTGATATAGCTCGAGCTTCAAGTCAAAGTTTTGTTTGTGAAGTGATGAGACGACCTGTTCCATTTCCTTTACACCAAGGCCCTTTTTCTTGGCCGAGTCCATACCAGTGCTGGACTGTGGCCGTTGGGGCTCGTAGTCGGAGGATCTGAAGGACCTCTCGGTGGCGACGCGGCCGAGGTCGATGGAGGCGCTCATGTCAAGGTTCTGGCGTGACGAGGTGGAGGAGCCAAGCTTCTCGCTCTCGGCCCTACGCTCCTTTTGGAGCTTCTCCTGCAGGAAAGTCGACATGGTGGGCGGCCGCGCGAGCTCGCCGCTTGCCTCGCGGGACAGCTGGGGCGTAGCTCGCGAGCTGGAGCGTGGCGACGCTGCCGTGGCAGTGGAGTGGAATCGCTGAGGTTGCGAAAAGGACTGGGCGGGCGAACCGGGCTGCATGTGTGAAGTGTTGGAGCTGCTCACGCTGCGCGTGTTGCTACCAATTGTAGAAGCGCGAGAGGGAGCTCGTGGATATGGGGGCCGTGGACGTTGCCCAGACTGGGACACGGACGGGTCCATTGTGAAGGTTGTATCTGTTTTGGACACAGAAAGAAGCGGATAGAGTGTAGCGAATGCGTAGAAGAAAGCAACAGAGAGTGGCTAACGCATGGAATGCGGGTATGCCGTTGAGCAGGACGTAGATAGATCAGACAGGGCTTGCAGAACAGCAGGGGCACATGTCGATCGCGCAAGACGGATGGTCTCTTGTTGGGATAGTTTGCGAGTGAGAATCTCTGCGCCAGCGCCGAGACGGACCCATGCGAGAAGGTAGATTTGCCGTTGTTATTGTCGTTGTTATATCGGAGGGTATATGTCGGCAGCCGAGGCAAGGCGAGATTGCGCACGCGATTGCTATTGCTGAGGAGGGTATTATTCGAAGCGAGGATAGCTATACGCTATAAAGTTTTCGAGCGGATACGAGGAGAGTGGCGAGAGGAGAAACCGTATGGTGTTGGAGGGTCGGACGGTCGCGAGAAGGACGAATTGAAGAGTGTCTCGGTTCGCTGGCGGGGAGGTGTGCTATCCGTGGGGAGAGAGAGCAACAACAACAGCGCTGCGACAGCAGCACTCAAATCGGCGGGATCCCTCAGGAATGTCTCAAGGAAAAACAAGACAAAGGACAGGGCGAGGGAGAGTGAGGCGCAGGATCGGGTGACGAATCGCCGGCTGAGACAGTGGGAGGGTTGTACAGAGCCCAGGCGACTTTGTTTCTTTTGTTGGGAGGGCGAGTTGGCGTGTAACGTAGAGAAGAAAAAAAAAAAAAAAAAAACAACAGGAATGTAGAAAAAGAATAAAACAACAGGGCGTCGTCGCTGTGGGTTGCGTGAGTGGTGGGTGGTGTGGTGGTGGTCTGTTGCGCAAGGGATGGGGATGCGTGTTTTGGTTGGTCGCTCGCTAACTAGCTGCTGGCCGTTGGGTTTGCTCAATGACTGGTAAATAAAAAAACGGGTGGGTGCCTGTAATCGGCAAGCCGACGCCAACAAAGCCAAAGAAGGGGGACGGGGGGGGGGAGAAACAAGTCAGGAACAAGGTTTCTGAAAAAGACAAGGAAACAAAAATGGTTCAATTACTAGTCGAAGAGAAGGAGAAAAACAAGGATGATCTAATAAACTACCAATGCGTTTGGTGGTGGTGTGTGTGCGCATGAAAAGAGCAGGGGTTTGCCAGAGAAAAAAATAAAAATAAAAATAAAACGGATGGCTGGGAGATTTCGGCCAGGGTTGGGCGTGGCTTTGCGCTAGAGGTAGGGAGGAGGACAAGGCAGCCCTCTTCAGGGGAGACACTGACTCTGGCCCGCTGAAAATGTGCCTACCGAGCTTTCTGAAAGGCGGACACGGAAAGAGTGCGGGGGGGCGCTGCGGCCCGTCCTGTAGCGGAAGCCCGCCAGCATGATGAGCGCTATGAATCTAGAAGAGTCCCGGTCAGATGCGCTCAAAATGGCAATAGTTTCCCGTTCGCCCTGCTTTGTAAAAGAGAGAAACATGTGACGAAAAGAAGGAGAACGATGACAACAACAGCAAAAAAGACAGACTGATTCTGTATCGTGGTATTTAGAAAAAAACCACTCTTGTAGAAAACAAAAGTCAACAGCGGTCTGTTAGCCCACCCTCACTAGTCAGCCCAGTTTATTAGTTGATCCCAGGCGCTCGGGCACTAGCTCGACTTGTTTCCAAGCCCAAACGGGGTCCCTTGATAGCTCCGTGGCTCTCGCTGCAACCACTGTAACTCTCTCTACAACGCTAACGTTCCCCATCTGGCGGTCAAGCACACCACAAACTATTTCTCACGACGCTCTTGCAAACAATTGAGCAGTATTCAAGGTAATTGTAGTAATTGCAGTTGTTGGTATTGATCCCAAGTCCTCTGCTTTACCGCTCATTTCACCTCCCTACCGTCCTTGTCAAAAAAAGCAACACAACACATCCCTCCCTCAGCTCTCTTTCTGTGTCGTCTCTCTGCAACCGCCATCTCACCATATTTGCTTTTTCTTAACCCCGAGAGGCTTCTTTCTGAGCCCTGTCCCAGGAGGCTTACAAAAAAAAAAAAAGAACATTTATTGTCCTCTCGACTCATTGATAATGCCTCTGCAATAAGATCCCCCCCTCCCTTTCTGTCCCCCCTGCTCGTCAAAGCGTCCTGTTGTCCCACATGCTGTCACAAATGGCACCATCTCGTGCAACTCGTCTACATCTGAGCCACAGCCTTCAACGCCAAAGAACCAACACGTCACGCCTGAAAAAGTGCCCCATGGTTCGATTCAATTGTCCAAATCGTTCCCTTGTCGGCTTTTGTTTTTTCTCTTTCCTGAAACGCAGGCGTCCATCCGTCCAAGCCACAACGGTCCTCTCATTGCTGCTCAGCTCCACCCGCACCGCCAACACGGGATCCAATCACGGCCCGTTCCAACTTTCCGGGGAAGAACCCGGCCCCTCCCCCCAAAAACTAGCCCGGCGCAGCGCCCTGGCCCTCAACTTCCTCAAGTGCTAGTAGGACGCCCTCATCGGGTATGACGCCCTGAATTAGGACCATTAGTGTGGCAAAGACCACGGCATGATGAATACGATATTCAAAAAACGCTGTCCACAACACAGATGGCCAGGTTTTCACGGCGAGATATGCCTGACGAATGCGCTCATTGATGGTTTCCTATAGCTCCTCTTTGTAGTATTCCTCCTGGCTGCCCTCGTCATCCTCAAACTCTTCCTCTAGAGCGTCTTCTGCTTCTTTCTTTGGTGCCTTTGGTGTCTTTGGTGTCTTTGGCACCGGTGCATCCTTCCCGTCGCCGTCTGTTGGCGTCTTCTTCTTCGTCACCTTGTCATTCGACTTGCCCGTTTTCTTTGCCTTTGCCTTTTCCTTGTTCTCCTTCTTCTGCTTTGCCTTGTCTTGAGCCTGTTTGTCGGTTTCCTCGTCATCGTCATCGTCAATGTAGCCCTTGAGCTCGCGCACGCCGGCGAGGCCCGAGTCGGACACCTCCAGCCGCCACCCGCTGTCGCCGGCAATCTTTTGAATCTGCGCAGCCATGTCCTTCACTGTATCCGGGTCAATATCCAGCTTTCTGAGGTCTTCTCGCGACATCGACTCCACTTCGCCACCGTTTTCTGCACTCGCGCCCTGTGCCACAATGACGTGGAACTTGGGCTCCTGTGCGAGACCGGTCGACATGAAGCTTCGTGGCGGTGTCAGCTTGAACGGCACTCGGCCCGCCTCGTCTCCCAGCGACAAAATACTGCGTGAGCCAACATTAATGTCACCCACCACGGGAAGCTTGCCCTTTCCGCCGTCCTCGGCATCTCCAAACACCTCCTTGAGCGCAGCGGCGGCTGCGGCCGCGATCGCCTCAGCATCGCCCACCTGTTCCCCAGTCTCTGTCTCGTCCTTTTTCTCTTTCGTGTCGTGCTTTTCCTTTTTCGAGTCCAAGAGGAGTGACGGCTCGTCAGACACTAGGTTACAGGTGATGGCATTGGCTTGCGTGGGCTCGGGAGGCAGGAATGCAACGTCGCTGCACAGTCGCGGCGTATCAACCACCATAACGTAGGCGCAAATCGTCATCTCCTTGATCCAGCTAATCTTATCCCCTTCAAGTCCTGGCACGCAGTGGTACTGCACTTCAATCGTGCGCTCTCGCTGCGTCAGGTCGCATATCGTACCGCCCCCAAGCCTCTGCACCAAGTACCTCTGCTTGCCTTTTTCCTGCATCTCGACCGGGATTGGGTCCAGTTCGTGTTCGGCCGCGCTAACTGCTTCTGCGCTTCGCGACTGTCGGGGAATCGTAGGAACCCTTCCCAGCACGTACTCGGGCGAATGAAGATCACGTTTTGGGGGCTGGCCCTTGGGACTGCTCGCCAGCGCGTGGTACTGCACGATTTCTGTGTTTCTGCAAAAGGAGTAACTCCACCACCCGGATACGTAGTATAGACATGTATCTTCCAGGTCGGCAATCAGCTCCCACCCGTTCTCCACGGCACGGCTTTCCTCGCGCGCCTCCTCCGCTTTGGCCAGTTCCGTTGCCGTCTTGTTCTCTGCAGGCGCGGGCTCAATGACTGGTATTGAGCAGAGCGCTCGGTAGTCGCCCATGTTAACCATTTCGTATGTGTATAGTGGAATGTCGTTGCCATCTTTGCCGTGTCCATCGGCGGCCTCGGTCGGTCGTGCCTTGTCCGTTGATTGGGCGGGGTGTGCGGCGAGTAATTTTGCTTCTTTTTCGGAAATAATGTGATTGCCAAAGATGACCTCAAACTGCATCGTCGCAAAACTACGTTAGTGCGCTGCCCAATGCCTTTGTTCGGTCGCCGTCCGCTGTGAGCTGGCCACCGTACGTACCTCTGGGTGCGCCAGGACATCTTCGTGGATGCTGAAGCTGTGAGGCTTGGCTCCGCAGAGGCGGGACGCCGCCAATAATAATAGAGTCGCTCGGCGCATTGTGCCGCAATGTTCTGTTTGGCGTCACATAGAGCCGCGATGGGCAATGTAGTATGAAAGTTGATGGCCGGCAAATCCGGGGCCAGTAGGACATGTGGCATAATGCGCCGCTGGGTGGGTTGCAGCTGCAAGCTGGCATCGTCACTGCGGGGCCCGACGTTTTGCCGCGTTAACACGGAGACGTCGTGCATGCGCAACTTGATAAAGAAAAGAAAAGTAAATGAATCCAAGAATTTAAAGAATATCTAGAGCTGAAGAATCCTTTTTTTCATTCATATGTTAATATGGTTCCAATCCAGAGAATAGTTTGTTGCTTTGGCATGACATTCACTCACGGGGCAGTATATGACCAGGAACCTCAAATAGAAGACCATTTTATGTATGCTGGCTGAACTCAAAGTGCAAGTCTATATCATTGTTAGTCAATCTGATCAATCATCAAATCCGCCCCAGTCATCTGCACCCTTTCCATTCTCCTCGTCATCCTCTTCGTCATCCTCATCATCCTCATCATCCTCACTCTCATCCTCACTCTCATCCTCGCTCTCATCCTCTTCTTCCCCCCCACCCTCTCTTATCGGCACAAGCTCCCCCGGCTTACTCTTTCTTTTCAAAAACGGCATCCCATCATCATCTCTCAGAATCCTTCCCGCCTCATCTCTCACATACGACCCGTCCGGGTCCTCCTCCTCCTCATCCTCCTCCTCTTCTTCTTCCTCATCATCGTCTTCCATCTCACTCTCATCTCGCGGCAGCAGCTCCATTGGCCTCCCCGTCGTCTTCAAATACGGCATGCCCATCACGTTTCGTACAATCATGCCCCCCTCATCTCTCATGTACGGCCCGTCCGGGTCCACAGGCTCGTCCGCGCTGCCGTCCCGCACAAACCCGGCCACGAAGAAGCCCATGACGCCGTGCCCGTCGCCCTTGTAGGAGCGGATGCAGCCGTCGGCCACCTCGGCGTCGCCGCCGCAGCTCTCCGCGAGCCCGCGCACCGGCCAGTCGCGCATGCCCCGTACCTGCTCGGCGCGCTTCATGATGCGCCAGCCGCGTCGCTGGGCCACGTCGGATTCGAGCGCCTTCATGACCACGTGCTCGTTTTCCTGTGAGTGGATCGAGCACGTCGAGTACGTCACTTTCTTCGCTGCAGGGAATTTGAGTGCATGCAAGAGAATTTTGAGCTGGAAGCCAGCAAGGGCTTGTAGTCGTGCCTCGAGATCCTTTTCAGAGTCCACCACAGTTTCGTTACCCTCGTCGTCAACCAAGACGCTGTTCTGAGCCGCTTCTTCGTCGTCTAGCTTTCTTTTCTTACTCGTGTCTCCTTTATCGTCAGACGCTTTTCCTTTTCCCTTGTCCATCTTCTTGGCAGATCCCGCCGCCGCGGGTGATACTTCCGGAATATGCAGCTCCGGCATACTATCGCGACCAACAATGCCACTCCCTGAGCAGCTCGGATCCAGCAGTAGGGCACCCACGTTGGCAAATTGCGTACCCGTCGGATCGACCTGACAAAAGTCTTGTCCAAAGCCAACCCTCGTGCAGCCTTGCGAGCCTGCAATTTTGACCATTTTCGTCAGCGTCTGCGAGCGGCGTTTGTCCTTTTCAAACGCAAAAATCTTTTGCGAGTCGGCCGTCTCAAAGTCGGGTCTTCTAGCATGACATATCGCGGCCAGATGCGTCGTCTTGTTGCCAGGCGCCGCGCAGCCATCCACCACATCGCCGTCCTCGGGCATGGGGTCGAGCAGGTAGGCTGGAAAGCACGAGGCCTTGTCCTGAAAGATGATTTTACCAGAGCTGTACGCCTCCGTCTTGTACAAGTCGATGCCTGGCGTAATGGCGACGAGGTTGGGGATGTGCTGGTCGATGAGGATCCTGCGTCGCTTCCCGCCCTCTGGCGTCGTAGACGGTACCAGGACCTCTTCGATGCTCGTCACCTGCTCATACCCTTTGAATGTGGTGTTGAGCTGCTCCTCTACTGTGGTTTTGATGACGTTGATGCGGACCCAGCGCGGAATCTGCGCCTCTTCGCCAGCGGCCGCGCGATCAATCTGTTCCTTAAGAGCCTCCATGGTTGGTGCTTTACGGCGCAACCTTGCGCGCGTGAGCTCCGATGTCAGTCGCGCCTTGTGCTTCTCAATCGTCATTCTCAAACCATGGGTCTTGGGAAGAGCAACGCCGCCCTTTGCTAATAGCAGGTCATGCGCCAGCAGAAGAGCAAGGATTGGTGTGAGCTAGAAGAAATGAATATTTTAGCCTCTCGCTTGAGCCATGCGAAAAAAAAAAAAGGACTGCTCTGAAAACAATTCTTACCTTTTTCTCTATTGATAAAACTGAAGAGGCGTCGATGACTTCTTTCAGCACCGAACTCCATTTGCACGTCTCAAACACCAGGGCGTAGAGTTGGCCAGGTGTTGACTTGATGTTGCGGCGGCCGAAAATTCGAGACTTTAGACTGCCACCCTCAGTGGACGAGGCCACCAGCACCTCTGCGCCCTCATGGTATAAGGACATTTCAGAGAAAGTTAGTCTCCCCTGGGAGGGAAAAGGAGGGGAAATGGCACAGCGGGTGAAGGGACAAGAGAAGCTGTCGCAGGCGAGGTTTGATGAAATGTGTGGCGCCCGGGTCCTGAAAACCGGCACTGACTGGACAGGATTAGCCGTGGTTGACCCACTACGAGCAACGGCCGTGTAAGTCGCAACTTGAATATGACCAGACAGAATTTATACAAACAAATGCGGGGAAAGTCTTCAATTGTGAAATTTTCTATATAACCCGCCAATGGCTCCTATACAATGCCATGCTAAAATCCGTGTCCAAAATGCCCACTGAGAGCTCGTCTCCAGGGCCAGCAACCCTGTGAGACGCAGAAGAAGATGGTCATAACTGTCATGATACAAAGATGAGATGTTTCAAAAGAATGGTTTGAACATCTCACATTGTACGTGCCATTGCTCCAATGAGCAATTACTAATCCAAAAGGTTGTACCTATTTTCCCTATCTAGAACAAAACAGTTTCCAAGATAAAGATCTGACAATTGTGGCAATGGACCAGAACCAAATCAAAACCCCTACATTGCTAGCGATCAAGATTCTTTCTCATCGTTCAAAAACGACCAGCGTGGCGTTTGATGTGCTCGTGCAGGTGGCGGCGACGCTGAGCGTTCTTCATGCTGACCTCACCACCCTTGCTGTAGACGGACAAGGCCCAGCTGCCGCCGCACTTGGACGAGGCATTGTCCTCGCAAGCGATGTTGCAGGCAGACTCATCAAGGCGCTCCGAGCCCTGGAGCTCGTTGCCGCAGTAGCACTGGCCGCCGTACTCAGTGCCGGCGACGGAGAATCCAAGCCTCTGGCACTCGGCGACGCACTTTTCATTGCTCATGGCGCCAATGTTGGGACGACTTTTGCCGTTGAGAGCGCGGGTGGCATTATCCTTGAAACAACCAGCATACTTGTAGCCGCCGACCTCATTGCCAGCACCAGGAGTGCTAGTAGGAGCGGATGCAGTTCCGGTCACGGTGACAGTCTTGTAGACGGTGTGTACAGTGGCGGGCTGGCACTTGTCAGAGGAGCTGGCAGAAGGAGCGGATAGGGTGGAGGATGTGGCACCGCCAGTTTGAGAGCCAGACTGGGAGGAAGAGGTAGGCTTAGGAGTAGGCTTGGAAGTAGCGGTACCACTGGCAGACGACGCGGGACCGGAGGAGGCGGGCGCCGAAGAGGCGGGAGCAGACGACGCGGGAGCAGACGAGGCGGGGCCAGAAGAGGCGGGAGCAGAAGAGGCGGGAGCAGAAGAGGCGGGAGCAGAAGATTGAGAAGGCTGGCTGCTGCTGGGAGAGGGAGCGGCGCTGGAAGACTGGCCCGGGCTAGGGTTCGGGGCCTGGTTGCCGCCGTCGCCAGCGCCATAAGACCAACCGGTGATGGGGTTGTTTCCGGGCAGCTTGGACATGGTGCCAAGGACCTGTTCGTCGACGGGAGAGTTAATGGTGCACTCTTTCGTGTTGGTGCCGTAGGTGAGGTCTGGGCATTTATCCATGCCGCCGGTACCCGTGGCGCATGTGTCGATGATGTGCTGGAGGAGAGACTCGTCCCAGCCTGACATGAAGTCAGCGTGCAGGCTGTAGCCAGTAGCGTCGCCGTTGGAAAGGACAAAGGGCTGCTGACCCTTGCCTTGCTCCCAGCGGCCAGAGAAGGCGGGGGTGTTCCAGTAGGCTTCGAAGAACAGGTGAGGGACGTGGATCCAGCCCTTGGGGCAGTCAAGCTTACCTTTGTTGTCCTGGGGCCAGGCCATGTTGTTCTTGTAGTCCTTCAGGCCGGCAGCGGGGTTGTAGCACGAGGGGAAGTGGACGTCGGCACGTAGAGGCGAGGCGTAGCCGTCGCATTCGACATCGGGGAAGCCAACGCCCTCGCCCTGGTTGCCGGGATCTTGCATACCGGCCTTGAGGCCGTTGGAGCCGACGGGCCAGCCGGGCTTGTCCATGTCTTTGCGAGGGCAGGTCCACTTGATGGCGTTGACGGGCCCCTTGGAGGGGTCACGGTTGGAGGTGGCGCCGGCAGCAGGGGGTTTGCGGGCGGTGGGATCACCGGTAAACATCTGCAGGTCCATGGGGAAGGCCTTGATGTCATCGTTGGAGGCGTCGAAGAAGTAGTAGACGTTGGCGTAGAAGAGCTCGACGGCCTCGAAGTTGCCCGACTTGGGGTCCTTGAAGTAGAGCGAGGGGAACCAGTAGTTGGAGTTGTCGCCGACGACTCTGGCGGTACTGCAGTTGGACTTTTTGAGGTCTTCGGCGGTCGAGGAAAGACCAAAGCCGCTTCCACCGAGAATGTGGTGAACGTGGGTGCCGACCTTGCCAGGCGTGACGATGGGATCAGCGCGTGCAATGGTGAGCTGCTTGTTGGTAAAGCGCAGAACAGCAAAGGTACTCTTGTCCTTGGCGGCAGCGACGACGCCCAGAAGGGACGTCAAAGCGGCAGCCGTGGTGAACTTCATGGCTGCTGATTTTTTGGCGATGCACAATAAAACTGAGCCGGCTTGGGTTGGTCGATCGTTTTGGTCGTGTATCGCGAGACAGGTTTCAAGAAGGTGAAATTTCGGTGTTACCAGAGCACCAAAAAGGATCAAGGAAAAAGAAAAAAGATACCAAGAGGTAATCTAATAAAAGAAAAGAATAGAGAAGAAAAGAAACAAGGAGCTGGGCGAGAACAAATCACACGACGTTGCGAGTGAGGTGTGACGCAGTAAGGAGCGTAACAAACAGGCTGTGACTAACTGTCTGGAAGTACCGTAGAACAAAAAAGGAGAGTAAGGTGTCCAGCAACTTGTAACGGAAAAGAGGGTGGGAGGGAAAGGCAAGAAATGAAATAAATACGAAGCAACGGATACTGGTTGGAGAGGTGAAGAGAGGAAGGTTTGCAGACGGGGAGGGGAACGGACGGTATTAAAAAGGAAAGGGCACGCACAGCGGGGGAGGTTGATGCGGCTCTGGATGCCAACTGCAGATGCTGGGGGAGCAAGACACAAACGGCTAGCAGGGGGGGGGGCATCGGGGTCGGTGGCCGATGAAAGTCTTGTAGATACGGATACTGGCTTTCCTAATTTATTCTTCTTATTCTTATTATTTTCTTTTTCCTTGGTTTTCCATCGTCTGGAGCGGCATTGTGGGCAGCGGACATTGCAGTACTACCTTTGTGCTGCGGCCGTCCCCTGTTGGTGCTGCGTGGGAAAAGACGACTGGTACAAGGCTGCCTCTTGGCGCCCGGTTGCTGTTGGATGCCGTCCTAGCCTAATTAGCTTTTTATTTTGTTCATTTTGTTCATTTTATTCATTCACTTTCATTTTATTCTTGCCCGAAAAAGAGCTGGCGATCCAGGACCCTCGGGTGGTGGTTGGGACATCTATTCGAGACAAGCCATCTCGTCTACGAATGGACTGCCACAATGGGGCCCTTCCTTCTCTCCCCCCCCTCTCGTCCTTTCGTTTCGTTTCTCTCTTCCCATGCTTTGCATGAATGTGCGTGTGTGCGTACAATGCACCCGCTGTGGGACGCACGCGCTGCGTGGCCATTATGCACGGGCTCAGGGGAGTCGAGAGCCAACCCGCACAGCACGGCATGGCGTTTTTTTTTTTTTTTTTTTTTCGTCCCATTCTCCCTCTCATGGCCCTCGGCGAAAGGGCATCTTGGCGCCTTGATTGGCTCGGCCGGCGCACCCTTGGCCGGCGTGAGTGGCCGAAGGGGCGGCCGGGGAGGGGGGAGGGGGCCATGGTGCGACGATTATTGCTGACTTGAACTTGCTGGCCAAACTAGCAGCCATCTAGCTTTTTCTTTATCGTGGCAAGATGGTACCTGACGTTAGTGCCACAGTGCATCGCATGTTTGTTTCATGCCAGGTCCCGTATCCGTCCCTATACAGTGCGTGCTTGCAGTTGAGAGAAGAGTCTACTCTGAACGTACATTGCACTGATCTCGGGTAATCACACCACCGCTGCCTGCTTTTACAGCGGTAAGCATAAAAACAACTCGACTCCATACGTCCATCTTGAACTTGTCAAACAAAAACCCTCCCCCCCCCCCAAAAAAAGACCCGATCTGAAACAAGGGTTGCCGCCCACAGCTGGCCCACTGATCCGGCCCAGCGCCAAAAATTCCAGCAGGGGGGGGATACAAGGTCCAATAATCGGCACACACAGCAGCATGGGACGGATAAAGACGCAAGCTGAACATGAGATTGGGCGTTCCCGATGGCTTGCATACTGTATATTCTGTAACCCGATCAGCAAAAAGAGAATAGCACAAAAGCAACCAAGCCTTTCAAAAATCCGAGGGCTGGCCCCCCTACCAGGTACCTATCCGCTAGCTTGGATGCCAAGTTTATGCGTTCCTGGGCCACTGCACCACCAAGAAAAAAAAAGCTAAATAATCGACATATCATCCAGGGGTACCCGCCTTGCTCTGCCTCTCCCAGCTTTTTGGTAGGCAAGCAGGGCAGCGAAAGGAAGAGGACGCAAGGGTGTAAGCGGCCTACTTTTCGGGCGAGCCACACACACACAAGTACGCCAGCCGTTGGGTATGAAACACGCTAGAGCGAAGCATGGGCTTCTTCCCCCTAGCATCAGCTAAGAGAACAGCCAGCCCATTTTCATTGTCTCTATTGTTTGCCCCCCCAGCGGCCGGGATTTCGCTAAAGTAGTGGCCTTTTTTTACCTTGTCCCAGAGTGAACCCATGCCCGCCACACGGAGACGACCTGTTGTCCGAGCCGGTGTCACTCGTCTCGTTGACGTACCCCACGTCGATGCCTTCATCAATTTTTACCCTGCGAAATTGGAAAAAAAAAAGCCTCCATCACCAACGCCTTCTCTTTTTGGGCTGATTTCCCGGCCCATACTACCCGGATCTTCCCTTCTTTTCCCCCCATTCAGCCCAGCCTTATCATCACACTCTCTGCGGCCGCTTGCTCTTTGGCTTCCTTTGTGTCACTCTGTCATTACCACCAATTCTTTGATCCTCCCAAAAAGTAAGATGAAACGCCACAACGCCTCATCACAAAAAGATTTCTTTTCTTTTTTAAACAAATTCACAGCCGTCATCTCTCATCTCGGCCATACGCCATGAACGGCCTTGAAACGCCCCAAGTAATCTGATGCCCGTTCACTGCTTCCCGTGTAACCCCCAACAGAGAGGAAAAGGGATCATCATGCAGAAAATTGGAATAAAATGAGTTCGCGCAATAGGATGCGCCATTATTTCTCCATCTCTTCCTCGCCCCGGCCCAGACCCGTTCTTTACCTTGCTCGTCTACTCCGTAGTCAGCCGTCTTTGCCAATGCCAATGCCGGCGCAGGTGCCCGGCCCGAAAAGAACCCCGTCACTCTGCAATCTGTAACCCCCAGCATCACAACCCGTAGCATCACATCCATCCGTTCCATGCACTGTAAGCAGGGGCTGCTGGTTCCTCTGCTCCTGATTGATACACCTTGTAGTACGAGCACCTCCCTCCCTCCCCCCAAGCCGTCCACAAACCGATCAGTAACCCAAGGCGCCTACACAACCCCACCAAAGTCGTACGCTTCCATCAGATTCCCTCTGGCCTAATAGATAACCCGGCAAAACAATCCACGGCGTGCATCTCGGAGCTATCTATCCATCATGCCGACGGCTGCCATCACGGCCTACGTTTGGTCAAGCAAACATCACACCGTCACTGAATGCTGGTCACGTACTCAGTACTACGCGCTCATGAATTTGCTTAGCCAAGCTGTCTGTTCTTTACTCGTGCTATTCGGCCTTTCAGGCCGGAATGCCATAGCACCATGCCCCTCCACAGCTCATAAAGTCGTATTCGGCTTCACCTTGTGCCTCCAATCCATTCATACCTTGACCGGGGGGCTTACCTGAACAAGTAGACCATGACAAAGGAAAACGACAAAGTACGAATAAAGGAGATCCTCAAAAGCCAGCCATTCACAGAAGGTGTAAATAGATGAATCATCAAGGTTGCCCTTATACACGAGCATATACCTACTCGCCCCCCATACACGGCAGCGGTGTACGGGACTGAACCCCGTACATGTGCTGCCTTCATGAAATGGCCACAATATTGCTTGCTGCAAACATGTTCACGACCTTCATTCCTACCCTTTCATCAGAAAGTATCGGCCGGATTCCCAAGCTCAAATCTCGCACTCTTCGTCCACCAACAGATTAGCAAGCCCCACCAACTTGTTCTACAGGGAATCCTAAGGCTGAGCCGTCATTTGCATCAAGTCAAGTGCTTCAATTTAAACATGTGCTTTAATAAGTGTCCATTCAAAGTATGGTAACTAGCTATGCTGCGCAGTGATGCTTCTCCGATTCTGAACAAGCAGTGTCTGCAACGGGGGGGTATATAGATAAAGTAGAAAGAAAAAGAACCGAAAATCCAAATGTCCCAAAATCTCACAAGACGCTTTCCATGCTTCGCCTTGCGGCCCGCATAGTGTATTGGGCCTAATTCGCCAGTCTCTTTGATCCCATAAAAACATGCCATCGGGTGTTAAACGCCAAAATCCTCATCTTCTCCTCCTTGCCCAAATATTGACCTACTACCCTGATTCAGTCGTCTTCGTCGTCGCTTCTACCATCTGCCCCTCGTGTTCTTGCCCTTTCGTTTCCTTTCTTAATTGATATGATGCATCCTTGTTCCTTGAGCTTCTTTGCAAGTGCGCTGCTGGCAACCATGCCGGGGAATTCTTTTGCGCTGTACACTTGGAATATATCCGTCTTGATTTCGGTGAGAATTGGAAAATGTCGAAGAATGGCGGCGCGGGTCGGATCAATCATTATGAGCGTAAACTTTAAGCGAAACGCGCCAGGTGTTCGGCAAGAGAGATCAGAGAAGCAGAAGAAACAGCCTTCTTCACCTCGGTCATCATCCCCGACAAAAGGTGTCCCTACCAATGACCCCATGAGCCGGCGTTGGTGGTTGTATTCGTCGGGCATATATGACGCATCGCGGGTTCCCGATTCATCCCAGATGGAACAGTTCATCACATAACTCTGGTATCGTAGGTATGCCCGCTTTTCTTCTTCAGACAGGCCAGGCCCGTCAACTCGGAGTTGTACAATCGGCGGCGGATCAATGACTCGTCTATCCCTATCCCCAAAGCCACATGCTCGAGCCGCTCGTGGTTGCTGGCGCACCTCAAGGCTGAAAACCATAGTGTCCAGGGTCGAATCACGCTCCGGTCCAAGGAGATTCGGGATCCATGACGACCTTGATCGGTGAGCTGCGTGCTGTGGCATCCTCATTTGGACTGGGTGTTCGGGAGCTCGTGAGAAGTGCTGATGACCATGGGGCTCAGGTGCAGCAAACCCCCTTTGATGGTGAGCATGAAGAGGATGCGGTGCATGTTGTTGGCGAAACTGATCTTGGCCTGGGCCTGCGTGTTGAGCGCCATATGCCGATCCAGTCGGCGGCGCCATGGGATGCGTCATGCCACGAGCACCATGATAGCGCTGGTCTTGTGGTGGACCATGAAGGGGAGAAACATAGCTCGGTGCGCCTGCAAGGAGGCTATCTGGAGAGGGCAGCACTGTGCGCTGTTGATTGGACGGTGCTGAAGAAGGTGGAAAATGGGGAGGCTGCCGTCGGTCGTGTGGCCGGTCATTGTGCGAATGAGGCTGCATTGCTTCGCAGGACGCATAATCAGGCGCGTGCTCAACTGTGACAGTTTACCGCGTACGGTGATTGCTTCCCTGTTTTGTTCCTGTACCAGAAAGGCGTGGGCGAACGTGAGAGAAGATTGCGAGTGCTGTTTGGAGGCAAGCAAAAATGCTGTCGGCTGCGCTGAGGGTGCCCAAGGGGAATAGATGAAGGCTGCCTCCAAGGTCCATGCAGACATGTAGTTCACACGCAACCACGAATGCAGTACCGAAGTATGGCAGATCTGAAGTGACGAGGACTCGCAGTAGTTATATGCAAAATTCCGACGTGTGAAGTGTGAATGAGTGATGGTCGGGCGAAGATGCGGTGGAAGTCTCGAGTAGGGTAGTGCGGGGAGTTGGTCTGGGTTCAGTGAGTGACGGGCGTTGCGGTGCCCCAGTCGCCAGCAAAAGCAAATTAGAGCCTGCAACAAACAAGCAAAGCCCAAAGCCCGGTGGACCAGAGCGGGAAAAAAATTGAATGTGCGAGTGTGCAGCTAGAGGTGGATTCCCAATGCGCACAACAAGACATACATGAAGGTAATGAACAGCAGAGGGAAGCGGGCCAGTCCCTGGAAGACGGGCGACGTCGCGAAGTGTGCAAAGTGTGCGAATGAGCGGGCAATGGCTGAGACGGTGATGAGCCACAAGGGAGACAGGGTGTAAAAGCCGTTGTCTAGCGTGCGTCTCACAGATTTCGGGGAAATAGATGTCTCTGTCAGCCCTGGGGGCAGTCAAGTGATTGCGTAAAGCGTAACGTGCTGGTCCACCGAGTGTGGCCGGTTGTGCTGGTCGGGGAAGAAGGTCGTTGGAGGCTTGGAGGCTTGGAGGCGTCGTGGTTGTGAGACAGGTGAACGACGTGGGTGGTGGCGGGATGACGGGACGGCGGGATGGCGGGACGCGGCTGGGATTCGTAGGGAAGAGCCAGGATCATGAATGCGAGCGGCAAGCAAAAAGGCTGACGGCTAAGTTGGTTGGAATTGCCACCGAGAAGCGGCTGATCGATGGTGTGTCGAAGGAAGCTGCCCAAGTAGGCAGTTGCCTGAGGAGAATGACCACAAGCCTGACGATCAGGGCCCAGGTGCAGAAGCCAAGTTATCTGTCGGCCAGAGCATGGACTGGGAGGTGATGTGAGTCGATGCGAGTCTTGCTCCGGAGTCAGCCGCGTAGTGATGGCAAAAGGGAGCTGTTATTAGCAGACGGAGTTGCCGTTGCAATTACAGAGGGCAAGCAATCGCTTGTGCCTCGAGCGGTTGCTTGGCGGATTTGCCGGGGGGCCCAGGTCCGGCCTAAGCCAGCGCCTCGCAGCGCACTTGCAGCACAGCTAGCCCAGAAGTGACAGATCTCATTTGCGGCCAGGCAAGTCCATGGGATCCTTGCCAGCAAAGTGTGCCAGCTCAGTCTTTCGGTCGTGGGTGAGAGCCGGGATGCCAGACCCGCCTGGAACGGGCCACAACCGCTGCCATCCGGAAATGTGTGCTGGATTACGACCGTCCTGGAGCGCCCTTGTGCCAGTCAGCTGCTTCTGGTGCGTCAAGCCATGTGGACTGTAGAAGCAAACAACATGGTCTTGTTTGTTGTCGTATGATTGATGGATAGGTTATAGTGCAGACTGTAGGCCTTGCCTGTTCTTTCTCTTGGGTATTTTGAAGCCTTCTCCTTTGTGGTAATTTAGACGACACACCCCAGACTGGCTGATCTCGAGACAACGCGATTCATGGGCCCCTAGACAGGCGAGAAGCCAAATCTGGCTGGAGAATCCGCCGCCCCAGAGCCCCGTTGCAACAAACTAGCGTATGACGGGCTGCCAAGAGCTGCCCGATGTGACGTCAACGCACCCTGTGCTTCGCAGCGTTGGATCTGCCAGGCCCGCAGCCGACTCAGATGGCCCTGACCAATTCTGGGCCAGGGAATGGGCGCATTCCGCCTCTGGAAGTCCATGTGACGGCACGCTCCCAATTGGGAGGCAGCACGAACAATCTTGGCATCGCCGCTCGTGGCTGTGAAACCTGTGAAACCGATGGTGAAATGCGGTCACAAAGGGCTCTCAACGTGCATACCAGGCTCACACGGCGGTAGTACGCTAGTGACAGGGTACCTGCTGGGGTTGGGTCTTGGGCTGCTTGTAGAGCCGGGTGTCGAAATCGGTGAGAAGTGTACCTTTTCTGGTCAGACAGGCCTAGGATGGGCAAAGCCAAACTGGGCGCCAGGCGGGGGCGGCAACGAAGACAGTCGCAACAGCAGCAGCAAGACGACGAGTCATGTCGGATAAGCGACCGCGCCTAGCGAGTGTCGTATGCAAGGCCAAGCAGGGGAGACTTTATGCCAGATGGACGCTCGACTGGCGAGATGGTACTTTGCCGTTGCATCGTGGATGCTCTCTATCCTGGATATTAGCCTGGGGGACACTATGATGAGCAGCAGCAGCTCGATGTGGCACGCATGCAACTAGGCTGCGGCCCGTCCCACCGAGTAGCGGCCCCGGCCATGTTGCTTTAACAAACGCTGAGTGGTGACAGTCGGGCCCCGATTGGCGTCTTGTCATACTTTGACGATCCGATCAGCACGTTGGTCAATAGACTGCCAGCATCGTGTGTTTGTTGCAGCTTGGTTCGGCGTGTTGCGACTGTCCGTTGGGGGCAGCGGCCCCGTACCGAGACACGAGAGGTATTCGGCGCAAGAGCTCGCGAGCGTACCTACTCTGGAAGGCGAGGGTTTCGCAGACTGTGCCGTGTCTTGGCCGGAAGGACGAGGAGCCGATGAGGTTGGAGCTTTGGTTGGAACTTGAAGTTTGGCTGGTGCGGAAAGCTTGAGCTCGAGTCGCACTAAGGTTGCACTACTGTAGTTGGCGAGCTTGGTGCTTGGAAGCTCCATGGCTTCTAAACTGGTGTCTGTAGGCACTTGCTCAACACGATACCTAGGTAGTGGGGAAAGAGTGGGCGGAATTGGCCGATGGATAGCGCTGATGTTGGGGATGCTGCGATGTTGCGAGCTGCGATGTTGCGAGCTGCGATGTCACGATGCTGCTTGACTGCTTGACTGTTTGACTGTTTGACGAACGTACTGAGGCTCGGGCAGCTTACAGGCATGCTTGGCTCCGTGCTCCAGTGGGCCTCAAGTATCCGTAGGTACTTCTAAGCAAATCACTACCCATTCGCCATGTATTGCCGCTCGGAATTACCTCGAGGCACTGTTGTGACCCCCACGCTCCTTCTCTCCCGCTAATCTACCTAGCTGGCCCGGCCCAAGTACAGGCGGCAAGTACAGGCGGTAAGCAGGTGCAGCCAGGTTGGCAGGCTACTACAGTACAGCGACCGCCAGCCGTTTTTCCCAGGGCTGACAGATCAGCTCGCGACTTCCATCCTTGCTCAACGGTTTAGCCTCGTTTCCCTCTTTACCATCTCCCTCGCCAAGTTGCGGCGTGCGGCGTGCGGCATGCGGCATGCGGCATAACCAATGCTCAACTGCTGTGCCATGATACGAGACACCATCTTGTCTTCATCAAGCATGGCTCTGGTGAGTCTATTGGCCCGGATCCACATGCATGGAAAGTCGTCACATAATAGTTCCGGCACCCATGGCGTGCCTGCTCAGTCAGTGCCACTGCTCCCTTTCAGCTCGCGATTCCAATTGGCCTACATGCGATGCTGTTCGTGGCTGGCTGTGTGACGGCCAGGCCGGCCGATACTCTCGGGCATCCCAATTGACTTCTCCCCGATGGTGGGCTCGTTCAACTGCAAGCCAAGCCCCGGTGTGGAGGGAGTGGCAGATGCCCAGCCTAGCAGTGATCCCTGACGAGTATCACCACGGTCTGGCACGCTACCTCTGAGGGGGGAAACTACCTACACATTGTCCCTTATTGCCGAGCCACGTCTCCCTCAGGGCTTCTCGTCTCAGGCACATAGCCACGAGCCAGGTATCCGGGTGCGTGGTCAAGCTCTGCCCGTCTGGGTTTCTTTCCGTCTTCTTTGCTGCACCCCACCAATTGTTGCTGCGTCAAATGTCACCTACTAGGCCAGCGTGATCGCCCTGTGTGCCAGCCACACGCCCCGTCTAACCAATACGTTCCCTGCCCTGTACTCCATACATGCACAGCATGTCTTGCATTCGGGGCGTCGATGTAGCCTCGGCAGCCACCCTGCCAGCTCCTACGTTCTGTTTTTTCTGTCCTTTTCTCTATTCAGGCTGCCATTTTTTCAACAGCCTGTCAAACACTGCGACGTCTGACTGGAGCCCCCGTTGACTTTGACGCAGCAGCGAGAATGTCTTGGTCACTTGCATCTGCCATCTCTGACCTCGTCCTCGTCCTCGACATACTTAGCTTCGGAGCCCTTCACACGCCGAGACATGCCTGCCATGACCCCAGCCATCCTCTGCAGCTTGTTGAACTTGCTTTTGGCTATAGCCAGCTCGTGGGAGTAAGACATGGCTTGCGTGATAAGGGCTCGCGTCTCCACTTGCCTTTACACAAGCACGCCGTCCATTGTAATGTCTGAGGTGCGTTGAGCGCTTTTATCACTTTTGTGTCACAGCTGGGCATTTACCGGCGGTCTTACCGCAAAAGGGAAAAGAAGAATCGACTCGACAGTCATGAACAGCAGCTAGATGGGCCCAATTGGCAACACACGTGGTCCTGGGCTCATGCACACCGCCGCAAGGAAAGAGAAATCATTCAATATGAGCTGTGCTCTACAGAAAGCAGTATGTATTGCCTGATTGCTGCCAATCATCCGAAACATTGGCGTGGCGTATCCAAATGACAAAGCCTAGGCACGTTTTGCTGCTAGTCCGTCGGATTCTTTACCAACCAGTCCAAGTGAGGCAGCAGCACATCCGACGGCTCTGACCGAGAAAGAAACGGTCACACCGGCCCCAGATACTGTTACAGAGCTCACCTCGACGTCACTAGTAAACGAACCCAGCAACCCAAGCCTTTTTTACAAGAAACCGAGGAGACACTGGACACAAGACACAAAGGTGGATGGTCCATGCCGTGGTCTCGGCGGGGAGCGGGACGCCCAGCGCATTTTAGATCTTCGGCAGCGGGCAGATCCGTGCCAGTAGACCGTTTTAGGGCGTTAAAAATCAAACAGGTGATACAAAGTGTGAAAATCGGTGGGATCGGCAACTAAGTGATGTATGTGACTGGAGTGACTGGAGTGACTAAAGTCGCCGGAGGGGGCCGGCACGGTGGTGAGAGTCTCACTGAAAGCTGTTTGGGCGAATTTTACACAACTTCCTGTCAAAGCAAGAGACGATGTCTAAGAATTCGCGCAATTCACGCTGCAGTCCGGGACGCTATTAGCCAGCGCCTCCCTTGGATGAGTCAATTGTGTTGTGGGCAAGACGAAGCCTCGTAAGCCCACGAGACCTAGCCCGACAGGTGCCCAAGTTTGAAGCATTACAGCAGCCTGACTCAAGAATAGTATTGGGAGAAGAAAACAATTTGGTATAATCTTTAAATTTTTAAGCAAGTATCCAAGAGTGAGGGACTGGGTTTGCCCTCTGTGGATACACTAGCTAAATACCCAACAATACAAATACCAACTACATTTGATGATGAGAAGAGAAATTGGGAAAATGTTAAAAAAAAGATATCGTCTTGATGTGTGTGTATGTTTTGGTATGTATCCAAGAATAAGGAAATAATTATGTGATCCTGACGGCGGCCGTAGTTTTGTAAGAAGAATAAATAAATAAAAATAGAGGAAGAAAATTGACGTCTTCAAGTCGCGGTGCTCATCGCACATCGGAAACCATGATGAAAGAATAAAAGAGGAGCAAAAAAAAACGCTGCGGGGTCAGGGGAGGGAGAAATAGAACAAAAAATAACACCATAAATACAGTTTATTCTTTTTGCGTCAAAGACAGTCGACAGGTCGGCTGCATGTATAAAAATTCGACAGGCGGGTGTGGGTATATGAGGTCGCCGGGTTCAGAGTCGCCAACGCAAAAACCGTTGAAATCAGAGAAAGCTCTAAACTTTTCCCAAGTTTTTGACGGCATCGTCGCGCTCAAGATGGAATTTCTTCTTCTTTTCCTTCTTACCACGCCATGATGGCCAGGCCCGCGAGCGTGGCAAACAGCGCGGTGGCGAGCGTCGTCGCGGCGCCCGGCGCGACCGGCCGGCCGGCGCGGGACGTGGCCGTGTCGTTGACGAAGCCGGGCCCGCAGATGGTGTTGACCTGGCGGGCGGCGTCGCGGTAGGTGGACGAGATCTTTTGGGAGCGGTCGCCGGTGGCGGCGTGGAAGATGGCCATGGTCTGGCTGGTGCAGATGCCGCACGTGGGCGTGGAGCCGCCGGGCAGGGGCAGGCCGAGGGGCATGGAGTAGAAGAAGATGTCCGAGGGGTTGGTGACGTTTGTGACGGCGCTGGCGAAGCAGTAGTTTTGCGTGGCCGGGTTCTGCAGGCAGGTGGCGGCGTAGAGAACCTGGTAGGCGCGCAGGCCGTTGAAGGCCTCGGTGACCTGGACCTGGTTCGCGTCGTACTCCTTCTTGCAGTTGGCGCCGTCGATGAGGTTCTTGGCGGCCTGGGTGAGGAACGTCGCGCACTTGTTGACGTCGGCGGCGCAGGTCGCGTCCAGCACGCGGACGATGCTGACGAGCTGCTTCGCGGCCTGGAAGAAGCCCGTTGACGTCTGTTTGCGTTTGTTAGCGAGGGTCGTCTCGACTAGAGAATAAAAAATATAGGGCAAGGGAAGGCTAGGGAAAAACATACGCGGAGCATCATGGACAGCGGGTAGCATTTCTTAAATGTCGGGTCGTCCAGCAGCTTCTTCATAAAGGCTGGACAGGCATCGGTTGTGCTGGTCGTGCTCTTGAATATCGACGACGGTGCGTCGTCAAAGGGCGAAGGTAGAGGTGATGGCGCGGATTCGGAGGAAGTAGAAGTAGAAGTAGAAGAAGATGCTGATGAAGATGACGTGGAGGATGAGGAAGAATCTCCCGAGCCGGAGCTGCTGGAAGACGCGCTGGAGGCTTCGGCAGGCCGGCGCGCGGCGACGGCAGCGGCGGAGCCATGGCGGGTGGCCATGGTATCTCTGACTTGTAGCTCTGCGTTGGGATCTCGCTCGACGAGATCTAGCTGCCGGGTAAAATGTGTAACGGTCACTGGCGCGTGCAGATCAACGGGTGCCCGTGGCAGATGTTGCTCCACTTCGGCCGTCCAGGAAGGTATCGTCGGCGCAGACGCCGGCGCCGCAGTAGCAACGTCGATGACGGCAGCGGGTTGCTGCCACAGGTCTGGCTGGGGTTGGGCGACGGCGGCTCCGGCGACGAGCACGGTCATGATGCCGGCGCGGAGCGACATGGTGGCGGGTCGGCCGCTGTGCGACGCGGACGAGGTCGGCGACGCGGAGCAGGGCGAAGACGCAGATCCGGATTGGCGGCGTCGACGGCGGCGGCAGTGCGCTGTGCGCTTCGAGCACTGGCAGCTGGGTGTCACTGTGCTACTGTCCGTCAACGACTGTGAGACAAGGTTCGCCATGGCTCTCGAAGTTGGCATGGTGCCGGTGTTGACTTTTTTTCTTTCTCTCGTCCGAGTCAGGCGCGGCAGCGACGAGACGCAAGAGGGGTTGACCACAGCTGGGCCTCGACTCCAGATTCGACGGTCAATGGACAGAGTTCCGTTTTGCCAGGAGGTGCCTCTTCCTCAATCGAGCGAGCCCACCAGCTGGCCTTTGTCGTACGGGCCCAGAGACGGACGGGAGCGGTTCGGTGAAGCGTCAGCGGCAGGATTACGCCTCGCGTGGCAGAATGGATTGGCCGACAAAATAGTTTTGCTTCGTCGTTGTCTGGTGCAGAATTCACGAGGTCGGTGTTTTCTTTTTTTACTTTGTCCCTCTCGGCGGGATCCAATGGGTGGGCGTGTGCGCGGCAGCTGTTCCAACAACAACAGCTCGGACGTTGCGGGCGATGGCTAGCTACGGGCGGCGTATGTTAGGGGTCATGTCCCAGAGTGAGCGTTGATAAACCGGTCGTAGGATGAAACGGAGGGCGTTTTTGTGAGCTAAGCCAAAATTAAAAGAATGAAAGAACGACGATAGTTGGAAGGTTTCTTTGGCGTAAAGGTGCGAAGGAGTGTGGTGTTGGTGGTGAGGTGTCGTGTTTGTCGAATGCGCGCTCAACGGCCGGACAGGTAAAAGTCAGTCGTACGGCAACGTGCTCTCGCCGATGGAGCCCAAATCTATTTTCTCTTTTGCTGTCCCTCTGCGATTATTCGGCAGCCGCAACGGGGGGGGGGGCGCCTTGTTGATTCCCAGTATCCAGTGTGAGTGTGGGACAGGGATGCTGGGGGTAAGCGGTGGCTCGTCGGTAATTAGAGAACAAGGCTAAGCAGGTGGCATGGGCAGGGGTGTTGCACAGAACGCGTTTGCCCCCGGTTCGACTTGCGCGCGGAAAGACGAAAAAGAAGTGTTGAAGACGAGTAGGATGTTATGGTAGCAAAAATTGCCGAGACGCAGTGCGTAAGAGAAAGAGGGGAAAAGCAAAGGCTTATTCTTTGCCCGGCGCTGGGGCAAGTTGGCTGTCGGGAAAAGCTTCAGCGGTTTTGCTTTTAGCGGCCGTTTTAGCGCAGTTGTGCAAAGCTACAACCGGTGCTGCTGCTGTTCCTGGCTGGTGCGGCCCCCCCGGACAGCCCATCTACAAGGGGCAAGGTCGACTGATAGGTACCTAGGTGCTTATGCCGAGATGAAATATAAAATTCTCCTCAGCTTGGCCAACTCGGCAGAGACCATCTGCGGCAGCCTGGCAGAACCATCTGCGGCAGCCTGGCAGAACCATCTGTGGCAGCCTGGCAGGTCATGTCCACCAGAGTTCAGGCACAGCGGGCTACGAGGCGAGGCCGCGCGAGGCTCCAGCTTCAGGCCGCAGGAGAGAGAGGACGAATGCCTGTCCATAGCATCCCCCTCCCAGTCATTGTTGCAAGACCTTGGAGTCTCGCTTTATAAACTAGGCGGCCCCCCTAATAACTATTTGTACTGATACGTGCTGGTAATTACCAGCAAGGCTGGGACATGGAATGCTGATCAGACAAAGGCTCTATTAATAAACTTTTTCTTGGACATGAAAATCGCAACGATACAAGACAGTCTGTTTCGTCTCCATTTCTGGTGGACCAAAGCTGAAAAAGGCTTCTGCGGTCTGTCTTTGTTGACAGGGCCAGCTGGTCCCACGCATATGTACAGATTGCATGCTCCAATCTCGTAAAGCCGTTCCTCGACCATGATCAAAAATAAACAACATTGAAAGAAGATGAACACCTGGAGACTTGATAAAGAAGATGGCATTGTAGGACCTTTATACGACACCATTATTATTATTATTTTTTCCTTTTTTCTCTTTTTTTCCTTTACTGCTTCCAACAAACTCGATCCCTTTTTTTTCTTTTTACTTGTTGATCTCCCCATCGCCATAGACAGGCATCACGGCATCATCCATCACCCATCCCCCCCTTGTAAATGCAAGCCCGCCGAAAAGGCAAGGGGACCATGCATGCAAGCAATCCCCCGCCGCCCAAAAGGCAAGCCCACACACTATCGACTTATCCTGCGTCGGGCGGCGCGAGCTTCGAGGGTCTAGACCGGCCGCTAGAACCCGCGCCGTGTGGATTACGTCCTTTCCTTTTTCCTTTTCTCCCCCCCTTGCTCTTGGGGGCCGGCCGGCCGGCTACCTGCTTCTTTTTCTTGCGTGTCCAGCCGCCTGGATAACACAACCGCTCCTTTGTTCATTTTAACCTTTTTTCTTTTGTGGTTACCTAGGTTAGGGGAAGCTCTCGTGCTGATCCGAGCCCAGAATTCTGTGTGTTCCTGAGCGAAAAAGTCTCCATCCGTCTTCAACGGTCCAAGCTCAACACTGGGTCAGCAGCCTGCATACGCCTTTTGACTAATTCATTTTGTTATTTTGGAGCAGCCTCCTCCGCCCGCCCCCTTCGTCTACCGAGTTGCCTATGTCGGTGGTGCGATCGATGAGGCGCGCCTCTTCATTTCCACCCCGGCCCCCTGCTGATAATGAGCTCTTGTCCGTACTCCATACTATCATCTTTGCGATTAGGAACACGTTGCCGTATATTACGTTGAAAATCACAGCTCGTCCTTTTATTGCCCAGCAATATTGATTACTGGCCGCCGTCAACATCCTTACACGTAGCCTCGCCCTCCCCCACTCACTCGCCCGCCAGCACAAGCTCGTACCTGCATCTGTAGCCCACACACGCCCCCCATAATAGACAATATATTCCCGCGTACCCAAATGGCCTGCCATGGCCAGTACAGTTCATCTTTCTTATTCCCTGGCCGGCAGATCCTCCACCTCTCGTCCGGTATTGGAGCTCGCCACTGTGACGAGTGCATCTGCCGAGATGCACTCTAAAACTGTATCTTGTTAAAAATCGCAACTTGTTTTTTCTTGTTTTTTCTTGTTTTTTCTTGTTTTTTCTTGTTTTTTCTGGCAATTCAGTAGACGCATTTTCATCATCATTATGCAGTCGTATGTCTCCCCTGATTCGTATTCACATTTCTGCCGTTGCTGTGCACCAGCCCGGCGCCGCACCGCCGAGAGCCCACACACGTAGCTTCCCGTGTCCCAGTCTCAGGTGGACAGCATTGGTGCAAAGGCCAAGTATCAGATTGTCTGAAAATTGAAAACAAACTCTGAACGAAAAAAAAAACAGCAAATCCTACACAGTCTCTTCTACTACCCTTTCGATTTTTATTAGCAAATACTCGGCCTCGCGTCATTTCCCTTTCTCTCTTACCCGTCTTGTACCACCCGCCCATCACATGGTCTGGGCTGTTCCCAACGGCCGCACGGCCAACGAGACGTGTTTCACACCAACTGGCCTTGTTCTCTCTGTACAACCGACGGCCTTCATGTCCAATCAAGAGGACCGCCCGTGTTTCATCACTTACCCATGCTAATCTCTCTTTTCCAGAAGCGGCTATCCCGCCCAACTAGTTACACTTCCATCATGTATCCGCTCCCTGATGCCTTTCCGTTGCTACCACATGCACATGCCAAAAAGGAAAACGTCTCGAAAAATTTCGTACATTGAGGTATTGAGAGGACTTAAAATGTCCAGTAGCCATCATATGCAAAATGATAAACATCAATCGAAAAAACAGCAGTAGTCTATATACACTTCGTTTTTTGTTCCTGCACCTAAAAGCATCTTGCCTTGTCCCATATTCTACTACATGTGACCCAAATGAAATAACGCCGTAAATATGCAAGAGAACCATATGCTCTGTTTTAAACTTGGATGCAAACTCAAACAACAGCACCTTAACCGTTCTTGGCAAGACTCTGCAGGTTGACAAGCTCTGCATAGCGACCGTTCTTGCGCATCAGCTCCGAGTGCGTTCCCTGCTCGACAATGCGACCTTGGTCAAACACGTAGATGATGTCGGCCTTCTGAATCGTGCTCAGACGGTGCGCGACAGCAATGGTAGTGCGACCCTTAGCCGCCTTATCCAGTGCAGCCTGCACAACCTTTTCAGACTCCGAGTCGAGAGCCGATGTGGCCTCGTCCAGGAGCAGGATCTTGGGGTCACGAATCAGAGCACGCGCAATAGCAATACGCTGCTTCTGGCCACCAGACAGCAGCGCACCCTTGCTACCCACAGTCGTGTTAAACCCTTCGGGCAGTGATACAATAAAGTCGTAAATGTTGGCTTCACGGCATGCATGTTCCAGCTCGTCGTCCGACACGTCTTCCCGGCTGGTACCTAGAAGAATGTTCTCCTTGATCGAGCCTTGGTACAGAGTCGGCTCCTGGCTGACGAGAGCGATGAACGATCTGTAGTCGTTGATGTTGAGGGTGCTGATTTCTTTGCCGTCAATGTAGATGCCACCGGAAAGAGGATCGTAGAAACGCTCCAGAAGCGAAATGGTGGTGCTCTTGCCACAGCCAGAAGCGCCCACAAGAGCAATGTACTGACCAGGGCGGACAGTCAAGTTGAGGCCACGTAGGACGGGCTGCTCGGGGCGCGTGGGGTAACGGAAGTGCACGTCGCGGAACTCCAGAGTGCCTTCGACGTGGGTGACGGGCGCACCTTCCTCAGACCAGGTATCAATGACAGGCTTGCGATCAAACAGGGTCTTGAGCTCTTGGGCAGCACCGTGAGCCTTACCCATGTCCGGGGCGAACGAGAAGACGGTACCAGCAGACTGGGCGCCAAAGATGATGGACATGAAGCACAGGAAGAATTGAAACATGCTGTATTCGCGCTTGCCGATGAGGGTACCTCCATACCAGAAACCAAGGGCAAGGCAAAGAAACACAAGTGACTGAGAGGCGGCGTAAAGACCACTAGACTTGGCAACCGAAATCAGACTGCGGCGCTGCTGCACGGCAAGAGACTCCTGGTAAATGGCCAGGACGTCTTTCTCACGAGTAAGAGACGCGACAGTGCGGATGGCAGAGATGGCCTCCGAGGCGTACGAGGCCGACGAGGAATAAGCAGCCTTGGATCGGCGCTGGAAGTGAGCCAGGAGCCAGAAGCGGAAAAAACCGCATCCAAGAAGGACGGGGATGGTCGAGATGCAGACGAGCGAGAGCTTCCATCCAATGGCCAGAGAGACGGTACAGGCAGCAATCAATGTTGTAGCGGTCAGCAGAATCGTGCCCAGCGTCACGCCGCTGATGCCAGCAACGTGTGTGGTTTCAGTAGAGAGAAACGAGGTGAGAGCACCGGCAGTATTCTCCTCCTTGTCGAAGAAGGCGACATCCTGGCGAAGGAGGGCTCGGAATGCGCGGTCACGGACACGATGAACAAGGCGCTCAGAGCACAAAGCGAAAGCAACGCCTTGGATACCAAAGGAGATGAACTGAGAAAAGGCTAGCATGAGGAACATGGCGCTCCAAAAGTCTGAGTCGTGCTTGACTTGACCACGGTTCTGAGGGGTGATGGGCACGGAGAGTGTGGTAATTTGCTTGGCAAAGAAAACGGCAGAGGTTGGGTTACCACCACCACAGATGACGCTAAAAACACAGCCGAGTAGCATCAGCTTCCATTCAGGTCGGTTGAACGAGGCAATGAGCTTGATCAGGGTCCCGAGGCTATCCTTTTGCTGGCGATCACCTGCCACCGTACTTGTCTGCAAGACCATGCTAGAGACGGACTTTTGGGTCGAGGTCCGCTTCAGCCTGTCAGCAATGTTGTCATTGGGATCGGTGTCGTAGACAGAGGCCCGGTTGGTGGATTTCGTCTTGAGGAGTATCATTTCTTCCTCGTCAAACTGGGCCTGCTCCTCGGCAGTAAGCTCTTCGGCGGCAGCAATATTCTGAGCGGAGACGAGGTTGAAATAGGCACCTTGCTTCTCGATGAGATCATCGTGGTTGCCTTGCTCAATGATTCTACCCTCAGACATGACGACAATGTTGTGGGCATCCTTAATGGTGGAGAGACGATGGGCGATGGTGATGGTCGTTCGGCCGGCGGCGGCCCGCTCAAGGGCGGCCTGGACAACACCTTCCGACTTGGTATCGAGCGCAGAGGTGGCTTCGTCGAGCAGAAGAATCTTGGGGTCAGAGACGACGGCGCGGGCAATGGCAATACGCTGCTTCTGACCACCGGAGAGGAGGAAGCCGCGCTCACCGACGTTGGTTTCGTAACCCTCGGGAAGGCTGGAGATGAAGTCGTGGGCGTTGGCCATTTTAGCAGCCTCAATGATAAGCTCGCGTCGTCTTTCGTCAGTCTCGTGCTCGGCAGCTGTTCCAATCAGGCCGTGGCCAATGTTCTTGAAAATGGTGGTTCCGAAAAGGGTAGGCTCTTGGCTGACAAGGGCCATTTGCTGTCGGAGCCACTTCAGGTTGAGAGTGGAGATGTCGATGCCATCTAGATAGATTGCGCCGTGGACTGGAGAATAGAAACGTTCGACGAGACCTACAATGGTACTCTTTCCAGAGCCAGAGGCGCCAACAAGAGCAGTGGTCTTGCCGGCAGGGATGCTCAGGCTGACATTGGACATGACGCGAACCTCGGGGCGGGACGGATAGATGTGAGAGATGTTGTCAAGACGAATGTTACCCATGATGTTGTCAATCTTGGCGCCATCCTCGCTGGAGGGGTCAAGAGGAGAGGGGCGGTCAATGGTGTTGAAAATCTTGGCGGCAGCGGCGACGGCAGTGGTGAAGGCCTGAAGGTTGGGGGCGACGTTGCCGAGCTGGAAGGCACCAATCATGACGGACATCATGATTGTGAGAATCTTGTTGAGAGGGATGACGCCGTCGACAATGAATTTGCTGCCCTGCCAGAAAGCCAGACCATAGTTGAGGAAGAGGATGAGCATCATGCCACCGATCATGACGGCCAGGGCGCTCTTGACACGGAAACCAAAGTACTCGGCCTTGGCTAGGTACTTGTCGTATTTTTTGGCGAGGCGCTCTTGGGTGCCAAAAGCAATGGCATTGCGAATGGAGCTGAAGACCTCTTCAGCAATGGTGCCACCCTCGGCGTAGGACTCGAGGGAGGCCTTGTTGTGCTTGAGCATGACGCTAGAACCGATACCAATATTGAGGACCAGGGCAAAGACGGTGGCAGAAAGGATGAGGGTGAGCTTCCAGTAGTTGATGAAAGCAATAATGAAGGCGGTGACAAAGGTGGCGAGGGCGGCAATGGTGAGAGAGACCTTTTCGGAAAGGCCGTCCTGGATCAGGTTTGTGTCTGCGGTGATGCGGGTGGTGACCTCGCCGGCTCCGAGCTTGTCAAAGTAGCCAATGTTTTGTCGCATGCAAGCCTCGAGGTAGTGCTCGCGAATCTTGGCCGAGATGTGCTCACCAGTGTAGATGAAGCCGACGGTGCAAATGTAGGTGACGATGAATTCACCAATACCGAGGTAGACGAAGTAGAGGACAAATTTGGTCAGCTGAGCAACGAAGTCGTCGTATGTCATTGCAGTTCCAAAGAAGAAGTCGCGGAAGACGCGTTGCAGATTTCCGAAAATGACAGTCATGAGGGGCAGAGCAGCGCCGGAGGCAATGGCGCAAATGGTAGAAACGACAATGATGATGACATCGTTGCGGGAGGCGTAACGGTAGAGGACGCCAGCGCCCTTTGCGAGTGTAGGCACGTCAACCTGCTTCCTAAGGATATCGGCTTCGTGTTCTGGAAGGTGAGCGTAGAGGTCGTCGGCGCTGGCCGTCTTGGGAGGGCTGGCGAGCTTGGTGTCTGCCTTTTCGAGGGGGCGAGTTTCGGGGTCGGAGGAGTCGCCATGGCTGGAGGCGGGTTGGGAGGTAGGGTGCGAGGCAGACTGGACCGTTTTTTGAAGCTCTATAGACTTTTCTGAAACTTTGCGCGCCATGACGGGCGAGATTAGAGGCAGGTCAGACCTGCGAAGCGAGTGGGCGAGGCTGAATGCGAGTGGAAGATGGTAGCTTCAAGCCACACGCGGGCGAATCGGAAGGGCGGCCCAGGGATGAAGAGGTTGGGCGCGCAGTGTGTTGGTGCAAGGCGCAACAAGAGTAGAGCTAGGGCTAGCAATATCGCAATGGTCAGCTCCAGACGGCAAAACGAGTAGGGTAGGGGCGCGGTAGACAAGTAGGGTAGAGGCGTGGTAGACAAGTATGGGTAGAAAAGAGTTGTCAAGAGTTGTGAAGAGGGTGACGGCTTTTCGTGACGAGGGATAATTGGCGGCAAGACTGACAGAAAATGGAGTCGCAGGTGAAGCGAAGAAGCGGTTGTAGCAGGCGAGTCAAAACAGATGACGTGGGACTGGCACGCAGGGCGAACGACTTGGCCTGAGAGAAGGAAGGTGGTGATGCGCGCCGATTGCCTGATTGGGGCTAGAGAGATGAAATGCAAGAAGCCTGTGTACTGGTGGCGGTGCGATGTGGATAGGCGTTGTGAGACAGGCGGCAGCAGGATGGCGTGTTGGGTGGTTGGGTGGTGTTTTATTTTGGCGAGGGCGACGAGAAGAAGGGCCACGGGATTTGGGGTTGGTTTTGTCGAGGATGTCGAGTGAAGAGGAAAAAGAAGGAAGAAAGGCGTCGAGCTAGGGGAAAAGCAAGAGTTGGAAAGGGCGTGGGCAATGTATTATAACGGGCCGTGCGAGGAGTAGCAGGTGGTGGCGGCTTGCATAGTCATGGCCGTGACGGGTTTAATGTGCGGACGTGCGTCGTTCGGGTCTGAAGCAGAGGGATGGGCCCGAGGAGAAGTCCGGGACCCGACAAACAGGCGCGAGGCGAGGGAGAGGGGGGGGGGAACGTAAGGCAGCCTCGAATGGAGAAGCAGTAAAAACGAAAAAAAGGGACCGGGATAGGAGACAAAGACGGTGTGGTGGGTGGGTGGGGGTTTTTTTTTCTCTGGTGAGTGAGGTTGATGGCGAGATGGGATGGAGGGGCGAGATGATGATGAAGATGATGATGGAGATGGTGATGGGGATTAGGAGGGGAGATGATGGATGGGGGGGTGTGCGGAGTTTCGCCGGGCCCGTTTGCCTGCTGCCTTGGCTGCGTGGCTGCGATGCCAGTCGGAACAAGGTCAACCAGCTGTGGGCAATCAATTAATTTACGAATATCCCTAGTTGGGCACGTACTGATACAGAGTAAAAGGCTACAGCTTGTAAATAAAATAAAATAAAATACGCGGAATACGACCAGCTAGGCGACTAGGTACCTAAGCAACTAAGGTGGCCAGCCCGCCCTCTCCTGTTCCAGGCTACGAGCCCGCTGAAAGTTGCCCACTAGAGCCCGCTGAACGGCTTTTAGCTCACACGCCACCAGCAAACGACGGCACAACGGTCAATGAGTCTCACCTCAACGCCACCGGGAAACTTTTTGCTCATGCCATCTCTCCTTTGGCTTGGTCTCTTGTTGAAATCCAAGCATACAATACCGAAACGAATGACCGCCTCCTATGAACTCGAACTCATAACACCTTCAACTACCTTGGGTTCGTACGGTACCTAGATACATCTGCGCTTACCGGACGCTTACAGTGGACGCCTTGCAGTGGATGGTGGCCCGCGCCGGAGTCTGGCCAAGTCCGCCAGCCGAACCGTCACCGGGCCCGTACACCGTACGGACGGGCTGCCTGTTTGCAAATGTTGAAAAAAGACGGGCTTATATCCGTACCTTGCTATTAATTCATTAAAAAAAATCTACAGTCACCCACCCCAGTGGAGACGCGGCGGATTACACGACGCCTCTGGAGACTGTACCCAGTCAACCAGTGAGTAATAAGCCACTCAACTCATCTCCGTCACAGGGCCTCGTCGTTTCTTCTCGCATCAGAAACAGGTCGAATTTTAAAACTCCCCGAAGTCAGGATAAAAGCAAATAAAACAAAATCAGGACCCCTTTTTTTGGTCATCGCAGGATGAACCCATTTCAGCAGCTTTGCGGATGGGGTGCTGCCTGGTGAGACTTGTACGACCGCTCCCTCTCTGCCTGCCCAATGAAAGAATGGATATTAATACCTGCCGTCTTTTTCATTCTACTGGTAGCCTTGCACAAAAATACAGCATCAACGCCACACGCCATGCTGTCCACGTCATGTAGCTGGGACTAGCAAGACATGCATGGTAGAACATCGGCCAAGCCTTTTTCTCTACGACGTGGTATACTTTGTAGCTTTATTGCCACGCGACGATTACGCTACTATTTTTTTTTTTTACAAAAATTTCAATCTACGCCGAATGGGTCACACATCCGCGTATACCTCCACCCAGCCACCAGCCCACCCCTTCACACGCCCGGCCGGCGAGCCAGCCGACATCTGTGTTTCACTCAGGAAGCGAACACATGCTCTCCCACCCAGTCAGTCTCCCTTGGCGACATCCTGCACAATGATGCTCTTTAATTAGTACAATGGGTTTATTTTCCTTTTACCTTGGCATCTGCATTGTAAGTAATCTACACCGCGATTTTGCTATGCGATAGCAGCGATAACAAAAAACCCTTGCCGACCGCTACCCTGACGGCTCTGTCCACCCCGGAAACGCCCAGGGCTGATCCAGTTTTCCCGGGTTCGGGGCCGTCCAAGTGTCCGAGACGCACGCCCCCTTGAGTTCAAGTTCAGCCGCCCTCCTGCAGCCTGTCAGTCATGCTTGTCGACCATCTTGAACGCATGCCATTTTCATTATGCACCCATCTCCCAAGAGCTATATTTCCATCCATTTCATTACTATTCGCTTCTAGAATAGTCTCCGCACAAGTCTCCGTCGCCGCGACGCCCTTCACCAACCTGAAGCGCCCAAACATTCCTCTGCCCACTGCCCACTGTCTCGGCCGAAACCCCCAAACACAAGGGAGGCCAAGCCAAGGAGCCAGCCAATCGCGAGGGCACTGGCGACGGCACCACTCACCACCACTCACCACCACCACCTCTAGCAAAATAGAATTCAACTCCACCACAAGCCTAAAACATACCATACCAATTCTTTTTCCCGAGTTTTACTTGACTTTTCCACTAATAGTCTTTTCCCGCTGAGACTGCTTTTACGCGCGACCATGAGACCATTAGCGTATTACAGCCTGCACCTCGCTTCATCTTTTGTCACATGTAGTCCCCCGTCGATCATATTCCTATATTTACATCTGCTACATCTTGCATCTTGTGCCACTGAATCATGTCATACCTCTCATCGCAGCCATGCCTCCTCCTGCTTCATCGTGCATACACAGGATGCACGTCGTGACCCACCCTGTCGGGTCGCTGCAGACATAGATTTCCTGTTATCTGGTTCCGTGCGACTTGGTGTCACCGAGATGTGCTCTTTATGTCATTGAATACAGCTGCTCCGACATGGTAATATAGGGCCGTATCCTCCTTCCCGTCACATTGTGCATCTCGTCTCGTCTGCTCGTACATCCCTTCACCCGCATTCAGCCCTTGCTCATCTCGCGCAAATTGGGCTCTAGGGTAGCTCAAGTCTTGAAGCAATGCAACGAGCACACGATGTTCTGAGAGCAATCAAAGTATTCTGCTTATACAAATACCATTGTAAGGTAAGCCAGGCTTTGTTTTAATTTCTCTGGCATGGTTTGCCGAAATCTGTGTCTACAATGGCCCGTCGACAACAGCAATACGAAGCCACCACATGTTCACACTGCTCGACTGGGAGTCTGCTTTCGACATTTGTCCCGTTGCTACACTCGCCACCCTCAGTGGTCAATGCACAATGATATTCCTATCAAAGTTGTCGCTGCCCCTGTAGGAGCCTCTAGTAGCTGAATATATATTGTTTGTGATAGTAGTAGACGGAATAATCCCCGTAGTTGAGCTGCAGTCAGCATGACACCAGGTGGTTTGAGACATCAACGATCGGCAAGTGCAATTGGCAACCGGCGCGCCGCGTACATACGATAACCGTTATGAAGAGAGGAGAGTTATACAACTCTACAAATCTTACCCGTCAATCAAGACCCGAAAACTTGTGAGTAGTAACTCTTCCGAGCAGTGTCGAACCGCCCATGCTTATGATGTGCCTAAGCGCAAGCAGACTGGCTTTCGGATGGGGGGTTGAAGCTTGATTAATCCTGGACGGGCATGATTTATACACCTATTTATAGGCTCGGCTTGAATTTCAACCAATCTCTAGTTAATCGCCAATGAATCAGTGATCAATTAGACAGCCGAGCCGTTTACTTGCTACACTGGCACAGAAGGAAGTGGTAATGCGAGGCAGTAATAAGATTTCAGGGCCAAAAATGCGCAACTCTATTTCTATCGTAACGAAGTGAATACAATATCGAACAAAAACAAGGGCCATTGCCCATATCTCAGAAGACATGTGGCACTAGAATACAACACAACCCATATTTATGCCAGCAGGGTGTTGATGTCATCAGTAATGTCATAAATCGGGAACTCGGTTCTGTTGAGAGACTGGCCGGGGGCGTTATCTCCAAAGAACTCGGTGACGGCGTAGATTCTGTCGGCAATCTGCACAGTGGCCGTGGCGAAGCCGCCGACGGCGCCCAGGGCGTTGGGCACGACGCCGACGCGCTCGGCCGACTCCCACTGGCCGTCCTGCGAGCGGACGACAATGGTGCCGAGCGTGTTGTCCGACACGAGCAGGACGGTGTCCTTGTAGAGCGGCGGCAGGTAGGCGCCGTCGAGGTCGGCGCCGATGGGCTCGGCGCCGTCCTGCAGGGGCACGCGGACGGGCTCGCCGCGCGCGGCGGCGAGGTCGAAGCGCAGGACCTGGCCGCGCTCGCCGTCAGTGACGAGCACGTTGCGGCGCTGGTTAAAGGCCGCGATGCCCGTGTAGCCGTGCACCGTCGAGTTGGTGCCGCTGGCGACGATCCACGGCTCGGCCGTCTTGCCGTCGGCGCTGATCTTGACGATGCTGCTGGGGTAGGTGCCGATGACGAAGCTGTTGCCGGCCGCGTCGTGCTCCATGTCCTGGAAGCCGCCGTACAGGCCCTTGGAGACGGCCGTCAGGTTCTGCTGCCACTCGACGGCGCGCGTGGCCAGGTCGTACTGCACAATCAGGTTGGTGCCGGAAATGTCGACGCCCGCCGTGTCAAAGGCCGCGCCGGTGTTGGCGCTGATGGTGAGCTTGTCGTGGGCCGTGTCGACCTGGACGCCGGAGACGTGGAAGGCGGGGACGTTGGTGATGCCGGGGAGGGTGATGACTTCCGTGACGCGGTTCTCGATGGCATCGTAGACAGAAACGGTGCTGTTGTACAGGTTGCTAGTGCGGACAGCAACCGTCAGTTTACAGTTCAAGCGCGGCGAAGAGTCCTCTTTTTGCATACCTAATGTAGGTGACGCATCGCTTCGGGTCGAAGTCGGCCTGCTCGGGATACAAGCCGGCCGCGATAATGGTCAGGTTACCGCTCGGCGAAGCGCAGGCGGGCTTGCTGGGCGCGGGGCAGCTCAGAGGAGATGCGGTCACGGCCTGGATCAAGGCAAGGGTGATGGCGGAGGCAATCATGATGTGAAATATATAAAGATGTCTGTGTGTCTAGGATGGGAAGTTGAATGAAAGTGGTAAGATATCCTTGATGACTTTTTCGAATTGGGACATGGTTGGATGAGCGGGCGGCTCAGATCTTATAGGCATCTGCATCGCTAAAGAATAGCTTTGGATTTACCTTTATGGATCAGAACTGGTAGTCAATCTGCTCCTCGTCGATCGCCGCTCGGAAATTCATCCCTTGTTCCGCCTGCATGCCTTTTGGGGGAGAGGTTTGTAAGTGAAGTGGGATGTTAGGGTGGGATGGTGTGGGATAGCCGGCAACCGAGTCAATCGGCCATTTATCAGCGCCAAGTTGGATATATGGGATTCAATGCTACCTTCTACATGAAATTAGCTCGCTGACTCGCTCTTCATTATCCCGCACTCATTTTTAAGCTTTAAGCAGTTTGTCGAGCGGCAGATGGCATTGACGGCTATGAAACCTGGTGGAAGTGGGTGGGCCAGAGACACATGGCCTCATGTTGCGCGGCATCGTGGCTTGGCGGCAATCCAGATTGCTTGCTGCAAGGCCATCATGCCCTGAACTGCCGAAGAACGATGAAGCTCATTACAGAACTCACCATAAAGGTGCCTGCTGGAACCTACCACGACGAGTCCTGTATAAACAGGAACGTTGCACGCTGTGTTGCTGCTGTTGGTTGATCTTTCTCGCCCAACATCAGCACCAAAACAACTGCTGCGCCTCGCCCACAAAAGATCTAACAGTGTCCTGACTAGTGAACAGCTAGAACACCCTGGGCCGCGGCTACCGAGACCTACTTTAATTCTGGCAGGGGTTTCAGCGCATTGATATTGAGGGGGCATGCAAAGTTAGCCTTGAGTTTCCGGCTACGCCGAAAAGCCAAGCCCATTGCTTTCAATACTAGCCCCAAGAGCAGCCTTTGGTCGCTCGTCATGCTGAGTGAGTAGCCGAACTGCCCAGAGCTGTACACTAATAAGTAACGATCAACAACCCACTTCCTTGCATCTGAACGACAAAAGTATAAACCAACGTCCGCATTCGGCAACCTCGACGGATATTGTTGTGACCGTCCAATACCTCTTGCCATGCATTTTATTCAATATACTCAGCAGTCTATCATGACTGCACGCTGCAACCTGCCTGATCCGTCGTGCAGTCGTGCAGGGATTCCTTGCTTGCCATGCCTAAACGGACGACGCCCGCATGAGACATTCGACGGGCATATATCTTCTTGACGCGCAAAAAAGGAGAAAATAGCTGACGCACCAAGAAGAGGAAAGCCATTCAGACCCTTCTCTTGTTTTTGCGCTCGACGGAGCTTGCGTGGCTTGTGAGCTGTACTCGTCATGACGCACCCCATCTGGCCGCCTCTGGGGCAATGGACATGGTGTCCTCTATTTCGGGATGTGACTGTTGACAAAGCCAGCACCGCCCACGCCTTGTAACAATTTTGCTCGCGCAGAATTTCTACACTGAACATCTCTTGTATCAGTTCTATGGTTTCTAATGATCTGGTACTGACGCTGCATCTATTCCTCGCGGTGCATGTTCTGACGACAAGGCCGCAATAAGGCTACACACCACTAAGAAGCAGCCCACTTTCTGCCATCTCGACTACAAACCAACGTCATCCCATCCAGCAAACCTCGTCCATCCGCAAACACTTTTACAACAACTTCCTTCACAGCCGTATCATTCCAACACACACACCCGGAGCCATGCATCTCGCCTCTGCGCTGCTCTTGTCCCTCGGGCTCACGGCGTCCGCCGCCAAGCGCCCGCCGCCGGCCAAGAACGCCGTCCTGCTCTCGGGCGTGCAGACGCTGACGCTCCGCGGCGGCGGCGCCAAGACGTCGCACCGCCGCGTCAAGGCCGTGCCGCAGCTGCAGTGCGTCTCGCCGCGCGCCCTCTGCGACCTGCACAGCATCGACGTCATGCGCTGCACCAACCAGGGCGCCTCGTACGGCGACGAGGACGTCGAGTGGAGCTGCGCCGCCTCGCTGCCCGCCGAGCTCAAGCTCGGCGCCACCGACGTCCTCTGCGAGGGCTACGCCTCCTCCGAGGACCCCTACGTCCTCAAGGGCAGCTGCGGCGTCGAGTACACGCTGGCTCTGACGGACGAGGGTGTGCGCCGGTATCCAAAGCTCGCCGAGGCGGATCGCTGGTTCAGCGACGGCCAGGGCGGCTCAGATGGCGCTGCGTGGCTGTTTGCGGCCATTTTTGTCGCCGTCTTTGCCTGGATCGCCTACTCGGCTTGTGTGGCTCGCTCGGATAATGACAGGAGACAAGGAAATACGACAAGAAGATATGGCGGTGGTGGTGGTGGAGGCGGCGGAGGAGGCGGCGATGGTCCTGGAGGAGGCGGCTGGGGTCCTCGCAATGATCCGCCTCCTCCCTACCCAGGAACGAACAACAACAACAAGTCATCGTCAAGCAGCCAGCAGCAACAGCAGGGCTGGCGGCCTGGTTTCTGGACGGGTCTCGCGGGAGGCGCCGCCGCCACCTACCTCGCCAGCGGCAACCGCGACAACAACCGCAATAGCTACGGACCCTGGGGCGGCAATAATTACGGCTCCAGCTCGCGATGGGGAGGCGGTAGCTCGCACGCTGGTCCCTCGAGCCGCAGTGGTGGAAACAGCTCTGGCGAGAGGCACGAGAGCACCGGCTTCGGTTCTACTAGGCGCAGATGATGGCCCAGACTCATTCGCACTGTTCATCACCGACCGTCCTCTCCAGAATACCCGGCGTCTTTCCACTTGTACAATAGCCAACAAAAAATCATCTTCACGAGCAGTGCTGATAATCAGTAGTGAACTGGATTATTTATTTCTCTATCCAAATCATGCCAAACACCTCGATGTGTCCAGTGATTGAAGCGCCGTGTCCCTAATACCATAGAAAAGAAGCCCATCTTTGCCTTTATACACCTCGTACACCGGCCAGCAAAAAAAAGTAGAAAATACAGCGGCTTCGTCCATCCTCTTCCTCTTCCTCTCCCCCCTTTGAATCCATTGTACAAAAACGCGTACACAAGTAGTATACATCTCATTGCCTGCCAAGAAAAGAACCCAATCCCCCCCCAAAAATGTACAGAGCAGCAAATTCAATAAAAAAGAAACTCCAATTCTTTTCTTTTCGCCGTGAAACGCCTTTTGCAGTGCGACTCGAAATAAAATAGCTTGTCCACCCCCGTTACACCTTGTTCTTCCCCTCTCACTTCCTGAGCACAACCACTGGCATCGATCGCTGAAGTGGCCGCTTGTCCCTTGATTTCATCCGCTATCCTCTAAACTGCCGTACTCAAAACGACTTCAGTGGTGTACAGGCATAACGTCCATTTTGTCAAACGCGCGCGAGCAGCTCGGGCATTTGCGCATGCGGTTGCTAATGCGGTCGTCCACGCACTTGCTGCAGAAGAGGTGACCGCAGGTCTTGAGCGCAGTGTTCTTGAAGTTGTTTCGGCAGATGCTGCAAAGAGCAAATGTTCGAAGCATCTCCTCTTCTTCCGACGAATTGCTCAGTGCCTTGTTTCTCCAGTTGTCCCGGTCCTTCTGCGCATGATCGATTCGCACCTTTAGCTTCTCCACCTCAGTTTCTTGCAGAGTATTCCTCTCCTTGATAATCGCTGATGCTGAGTCTCTAGACTTAACTAAGCCCGAGAGGTCGGCAATCTGCTTACTCAACGATTCGATACGGCGTGTTCCATCCAGGCTGGTAGACTCCATCTTCTTGTTTTCCATAGCTAGAGTGGCGTTCGTTAGGCGCAGGTCGCCCATTTGCTTTTCCAGGTTGCCAAGCAATGTGCGATTTTGCGTCTCTAGCTCCTTTAATTGGGCGATAATCTCTGCGCTCTTGCTGTTTTGGTGGCGCAAGGATCGAATCTCGTTATTTCGCGTATCGGCGTCTTTGCGTGCTGCAAAATACTTTTGATCCGCTTTGCTCTTTTCGGCAATCAGTAATTGTATTTTCTCCTCCAGAGCAGCAAAGTCCATGACCCTCTTCTGCCCCAGATCTCTCATCCTCTTGAACGCCTTTTCTATAGACGGCAATTCGTGATTGATCGCCTCGAAATCCTTCTCCAATTTCCTATACTTTTGGCGAAGCTCATCCTCAGTTATTGTAGAAATGTCCGCCACAGATTGCTCGCCTGCAGCTGGTCTCAATCTCGCAATTTCCGACTCCAGAGCAGAAATGCGGTCTTCTTTGGCAGAAACGAGCTCCTTCATGTGCTCCAGAGATAGCCTCTCTTGCTCCATGCTGGCTTTTCGTTGCGTATTCTCGGCCAAAATCTCATCTCGTGCAGATCGAACACGTGCGAGGTCTTGATCTCTTGCAACAATGTCCGCCTCCAATTCTGAAGTGACTTGGCTAGCATCGGCTTCAAGCTGTGTTCGAAACGTCGTTCGCTCAGACTGTAGCTTTTCGGCCTCTTCTCGAAGTTGCTTGTTCGTCGCCTCCAAGTTGTTGATACGTTTGATGAGCTCTTCATTTTGACCCTTGAATTGCTTGAAAACGTCCGTTCTGATAAAGTCCTCATCTGACCAGGATTCGCGTTTGGCCTTCAGTGTCGAGTTCTCGTCTTGCAGAGTTCGCATTTCCCCCAACAGAGTGTCGAGTTGCTCTTTCTGTTTGGAAGCCGCAGCAGCGGTTTCTTCATACTTGAGAAGTAGCTCTGCGCCAGCTCCATTTGAAGGTGCCGGCTCTTCTGAGCCTTCTTTGGTTGCGGAGGGTGGCCGCGTAGCATTCGCGAATGCTTGTTGCTCCAATTTCTGCACCTGTGAACTCTTGGCACGGTCCAATTTCTTCTCGGCTTTGAAATATCGTAGCGTAGCAGTATTGAGCTGCTCTGAAAGTGTATCCTTTTCGCTGTTTAGGCGATCCAATTTGAGAAGATATTCCTTTTGTGCGGAGAGGAGCCCTGTGACTTTCCCCTCGAGAGCCGCCGTCTCAGGTTTGACCTCCCCTCGAAGCGCGGCGACTCGTTGAAGGAGGGTTTCCGTCTTGCTTATGATTACTTTGCCCTTGTCCTGCAAATGGCTCTGGAAGTGTTGTAAATCTTTGAAAGAAACGCTACTCAGGAACGGAGGGCCTGGAAAGCATCATTAGCCATCCTGTCAGTCCATTCAATAAGCATGCCATCTTACCATCGAGTTTCTTGGTCGGAACAGAAGCGTCGGCTAGCAGCTCAAGTTCGTCGAGAACCTGGCACTGTCATTAGACGCGCATCATTGAAATCGCACAAGTCATCACTTACTTGTTGCCACCACGCATCAATTATTCTTATATGATCGTCATGGTGTACGGCTCGTTTATGTACTTCTTCCAATCGCGAGTCCGCCGTTGCGGCTCTGCGACTATATTCTTGCATTTGACGGTAGATGGCGCCCTTTGTGTATACCTAAAAGAAATGGAAATTAGTATTTCAACAAAACCCAATGATGTATGCTTTGCCCCTGATGGTATTGCTGCAATCGGGTCGCCCTGCGGGGGGAAGCAGAAATGGGGGGGCGCGAGATGGGCGCGCGCACGCATGCTGACCGCAATCATCGCAAAACCGTCCCAAAGCGGACGGAAATGGTGCAAAAAGAACAGTTACGCTGTCGCTATTCCATTTAAAACCTTTTCCAGGATTGACAGCGCGCAAGGCAGCGGGTTGGGGTCGCAGAAAGGTGTCGCGCGACACTTACTTCAATCCAGCTCTCCTCCTTCATCTCAGGGGCGTCGTCCTTGAGCTTAGATCCATTGAGAGCGAGTCTTTTGCTCGGTGGCGCGAGATCATCGGCGCCGCCAACGGCAGGCCTCTTCCTGTCCTCCATCTTGGAAGTCGTGGAGGAACGAGGGGATGTCGAGGGGGTGGTCACTGCAGGCATCAGAAGAGCGCCAAAAGGGGGAAGCGTATTGATCGCGCTGGGAAGCTGTGGAGCGAGCACTTGGGATAAAGATGCGATACGCAACCAAGTCTCGTTCCGTGGCCAGCCGTGCAGGCGATCATCCACCAAATCGCGAGGGCGTGTTTAGTGAAGAGGCGAAGTGATGACAGCCAGGAGTTTGAAATTTCGAAGTTGGCGGGCAAATCAAAGTCGCACTGCTGACCCACTGCTGCTGTTGGCAGCCACTAGCCACTTTTGCGGCGGTGGCTCTTATCGCCTCCCTGCTGCGGCTAAACTCCGTCTAAACCTGCCTATCGCCGTGCCCGCCCATGATTTTCCAGTGAACGGCATCTGAATTCAGCGTCTTGTTGAAAGACGAGCCAGCCAAAGCCCGCTCGACATGTACCACCAGGCTGCATCCCACACGACAACAAGACCGATAGTATAGCATTCGACAATCGCCCACCATGAGTTCCATGTTCAAGAAAAAGGGCGCCCCGGCCTTCAAGCCAAAAATTCCGTCGGCCAGAGCGCGCCCAGCAGCGCCCACGCCAGCACCGGCCCCGGTCGCGAAACCTGTCGAGCCACGCGCAGCAATCGACGATGTTGTCGAGGAGCCGCCTGTCGAGGCTTCTGAAGCCCAAAGACCCTCGGACTTGGTTGCCGGCTCTCAAAAACCCGACGAATCTCCCGCGCCGGAGACTTCACAACCAAAGCGACGGCGCCGGTCAAGCGCTGCCTCGACGTCGAAAACCATACCTGACACGACTACACGCAAAACATTAGCCGAGTCTGCTAGAAGCAATGTCGAGGCCATTGTAGAAGACACCCCCACAGAAGCCCCCAGCGAGGCCGTGAAAGAGGTTGAAAGTGTGCCAGCCACGCGGCGCCAAACTAGACAAAGGCGAGCCTCGCAAGCCGCACAGGCGAAGCCCACAGTCGAGACACGGCAGCTTGAAACGCCGCCGTCGACAGAACAGCAAACTCCTGCGCCAGTCTCGGAATCACAACCACAAGCGCAAGGCGAGACTCCAGTCGCCGCCGCGCCCAAGACTACAAGGCCGAGGCGCCGGGCAGCAGCCGTAGCAGCAGCCGCAGCTACTGGAGCGGCTGACGATGAGAGCGAGGCATCCACAGCGCGACCGAGGAAGCGAACGAGAAAGAGTGCTGCTACCGATGGTGAAGCAACGCCTTCGGCTCCGAAACCTAGAAAACGAAGTACAACGGCCGCTACAGGCGAAAAGGCGACACCGCGACGGGCTCGATCAACTACACCCGACGACTCGGAGAACAAAATGGTTGACTTACAAACGTTGAAAATGTCCGATCTCACCCGCGATTTGCACATTGGCAAAAAATTTAGTCGGCATGACGAGCTGCGGGAGCGTGAGCGCAAGGCTCGCCTGCAAGCAAAGCTGAACAAGGAAGGCCTCGCAGTCAACGGCGAAGGCTCGCGCTCCGAAACGCCCCTTGCCGATCAAGCACTGCGCATCAAGGCCGGCACGCCTGGATCCGGCACGCCCGGCGCCGGCACCGACGGCGACGCGACGCCCAACGGCGGGCCCGCCCCGGCCGGTCCGCAGTTCCGCATCGTCGACGGCCAGATTGTCGTAGACCAAAGCTCCCTGATGATGGACCGTCACGCGCGCGCCGCGGCCGCCCACGCGGGCGAGGACATGGAGACGATTGAGGAAAACGACTTTACGCGGCTCATCACGAGCAGCTCCTTCATGACGACGTCCAAGCTGCGCGGGCCCAACATCTGGACCGACGACGAGACGGAGCTCTTTTACCGGGGCCTGAGCATGTTTGGCACCGAGTTCCAGATGATTTCGCACATGTTCCCCGGCAAGCAGCGGCGCCACGTCAAGCTGAAATTCAACCGCGAGGAGCGCTGCAACGCGGCCCGCGTCGACGCCGCCCTCACTGGCGAGAAGACGACCAAGATGGACCTCGACGAGTACAAGGCCCTCACCGGCGCCGAGTTTGAGTCGGTCGAGTCCATCATGGCCGAGCAGCGCAAGATTGAGGAGGGCTACGAGGCCGAGCGCCAGCGCATCGCCGACGAGCAGACCGAGCTCATGCGCAAGAAGAAGGAGGAGCTCTTTGCGGACGACGACGAGAATGCGGCCGCGGCCAAGAAGAAGGGCAAGAAAAAGGGCAAGCAGGCTGTCGCGTACGGGCTCAATGGCCAGCCTATTGTCAACGACGCGTAGAAATGGTTCAGCCCTCGTTTCTTTTTGGCTGTGTATTTTGGAATTGGATGAAGCGTTGGAAAGAGAAACGATTGGATTGGACGAGTATGAATTGCATTGGATTCGGCGCATATGGTTTTTTTCCTTTTTGGAGGGGTAGACACAGAGTTTTTTTTTTTTTTTACCTCAGTATTGTAGATTCCTCTTGTATTTTGCTTTCTTATTGGAACTGATACCCTGCTAGCTTTTATTGGGTCTTCTTTATATTTCTTTTTATACAGGGTCTTTTTGGATTTTCAAAACCCAGCGCTCAAGAATATGATTAGAAAACCAAAAACAAGTCATAGATACCATAGCTTCATTTTTCTCGCTATAATATCTTCCGGATACAAGCAAATACCAGATGGTTGCTTTCTGCCACTTTCAATACATGTCCCTTCCCCTGGTTCCCTTGTCTCTGATTTCATTGTGCATGTAACAGCAAGATTGGTGAAGAACTAATGCTAGTAATTGATAAATTCTCTCTCTCTTTTTTTTTGGTGGTAATAAATTTCTTTCTCATTATCGTAAACTAATTCCACTGTGTCCCAACAGGAACATTTTCTTTATTGGCTCGTGGGCGGCTGCTCGTCTTCGGGCTGGTCGAATAGAAAGTTGGCGGCGAGCTCCTCGTTCTTGTCGCAAGCAAAGTAGGCCTGGATGGCCTGATCTCTGTCGAAGCCAAGACGGCACAGCTACAGTAATGATTAGTATTTCCTTGGAGAAACAACGGCATGGCGGAGTATTGGGGAAAACGTACACGCTCGATAGCATCGCGCTCCTCCTCGGTGACAGAGATGGCCTGGGCGCCGGGAGGCAGAGGGACGTCGTCTTCGGCATCCTCGCCGAGGAGCTGGAGGAAAGCGTCGGGGTTGGAGGCGATGAGCTGGGCAAGCTGAGGGTTGCCAGCACCGAGCTGTTGCAGGATAGGCTCTAGCATCTGGGGCTGCTGTTGTACAACTTGGCGGAGCTGTTGAAACTGAGGGTTGGTGCGCAGGAAATCCAGGTTTCCAAGATCAGCACCGGCGGCACCACCAGCAGCATCGCCGCTGCCGCCACGGGATCCGCCAGAGCCACCGTGCTGGGCAGCGAGATCAAACAGATTGACGCTTCCACCCTCCTCGTCGCCGCCAGTCTGTGTCGTCTGAGGGGCGGCGGCCGGGGCGGCGGCGGCAGCGGCGGCGGCGGCTTGACGAGCTTGCTGCTCCTGCTGGATGTTGTCGGGGATACCCTAATCTACATGTCAGTGGCGTCGCAACGTCCAACAAGAGGCGGAAAGGCGCTTACGGTCAAGAGGTACTCGACGGCTCTGTCGGGGTTGTTAAAGGCAGCACGCATGGCAGCCTCAATCTGGCTTCGCTCAAAGCCCATGGCCTCCATGCTCGTGATGGCGGCAGCGCGCTCGGCGCCCATGGTGAGGCCGGCCGAGTCGCCGCCAGCAGCAGCCTCGGCATCGGCGCTGCGGTTGGGCGTCGGGGTGGCGGGAGGAGCGGTACTTTGGGCAGCGGATGACTGGTTGGGAGCAGCTGGGACTGCGGGCGTGCCTGCGACAGGCTGGGCGGGCGTAGCAGGAGGAGCGGCGGCGGACGGCGCCGCAACGACTGGCTTCTCCTTGGGCTAGAGAGAGGCGCGAATTAGAAGCCTGCGCAAGAAGCAGGGCAAGTGCGGGGACAGGCAGATGGGCCTTACCTTGTTGACCATGCAGACTACGAAGCCCTTCTCTTCAATGTTGTACGAGGCGACTGTCTCCTCATCCTTCAGAATCTTGCCTAAAGAGTTGGTTAGGAATGGCGGGGCATATGACGCGGGGTTCGGGGTCCGCACCTGAGTAGATGAGCTTCTGGTACTTGGGATCCCATCCCTTGTCGGCAGAAATCTTTTCCTTGACGGCGGAGATCTATGGGGAAAGCTATTTTAGTATCGCAGGATCAGATCGGCGGCAGTCGGGCAGCGAGGGACGGTCAGCCGGAGCCGCCTCCGGAGGGGGGATGGTAGCGTACCAGGTCGGTGGGCTCGACTTCGAGGGTGAATTTCTGCTGCTTGAGATCCTGCGCAAGACGGTGGTCAGCTTCTGGGCGTCGCGTCGGCTTGATATAGTATCGCGGCTGGGCGGCTCTGGCACGGAATGCCTCTAGTCGCCCAGCCCGTCGATCCTCAAGGTGGCAAAAACATACTCTAAAGGTAACCTTCATGATGGGCGGGTCTTGTCGTAGCAGCTGGACGGCTGCGGCGGAGAAAAAAACACAGGGTATGAGGGATAGGACGGCGGGTGAGGATGCCGGAAGAAGAGGTTGCGAGGGACAGCGGTGCGAGAAAGAGACTGTCGACGTGGTGTATGCAGAAGACAGGTTACTGATGGGCCGGCGCTTCGCGGTGGTGCAGTTTGGCCTGGTTGCGTTTTTGGATGTGGAGGCGTTCGAGTGCCTGTACCTCTACCTAGGTAGGTGGTACTCATTCTGCCGTTGGCCTGGCGCCTCTGTGCGGTGGGGAAAGCCTCGCCTGGAGACTGCAGCCTGCAACCTGGAACCTGCAACCTTTACCTCCCTCAGGTAAGCTACTGGCTGGCAGTTTCTGGACGTGTTGCAAGCCTACAGAAGATTTGCGCCACAGTTTCAGCTCCATAAGAGCATCTTGGGGCGCCAACGGCGGGCGTCACAGCACAGCAAAAGAGTGCATATCAGCTGCCTGTGGGTGGTCGTTTGTGGCCAGGCACCCACACTGACGAAGTCAATGTCGTAGGTATCTCTGGTGGGGCAGCCTTGACAACATGCGCATCTCAAAACCATATCGCACAATTGTGTCATGTGTTGGGAGACATTGATACGGGCGCGACAAGAGACACCAGAATTAACACACATCTCACAGATCCCATGTCCGAATGGCTTCATTGTGTCATCATTACGCTTGCCAGGTTGCAAGCTAATCAACTACCTCGGTATATCCAACACTTCATATACAACAATGTCCCTCTCTCCCCAAAAATCAGATAATTCAACAGTTCATAAAACAAAACCCCTCAAACTCCAAAGCTAAAACCCGAATACTAAAAATTAACCCTTCCTGTCAACGCCTTGCTTAACAAAATCGTGCGCATACCCGCTCATTAAAATCCCAAACCCTCATTATAAGTACAGTTCAGACTTGGCCAGCTAAATCCGACGGGAATAAAACAATTAAAAAGTAAAGATTCGAATCGTGAAAACAAAAAGAATAGAACCCGAGATCTCAAAGGCCATGTCCAGTGGCGCAATGCGCCTGAGCCTGTAAGCTAGTGCGGCTTGCCGATTTGCGTGGAATCGGGGGTACTTTGCTGTTTAGTACCCATTCAGGCACCGGAGGTGTCATTTTCCTTTCCTGTTCTCGCACGCCTTCCTTGTTTAGCACCTCTTCCCCAACAGTGTCAGAGTCCATGTGCTGAACAAACGGACTGCGCGACATGGTCGGCAGGCTCCCGCTACGGATGCGTGGGAGTTGCCTTGTCGAATCATGTTGGAAAAAAGGTTGGTCCGCGTCAGGCGTGAGCGAGACGCTGGTACCTGGAGACAGGATAGGCGGGGTGCTGGGAGAGTCTGATCGGAACAGCGGATGAATATGTAGTTCGCTAGGATTCGTCACAACTCTTCCTCGCGGGACTGGACACCTCGTAGCCGAGCTGTGGCTGCGGCTGCGCTTTAAAATTGGTCGTGGTGGTGCAAAGTCCAGAATGTTGACAGGGTTGACACTGGCTCGAGGACTACCGGGAATCGTCTCCAGAGTGTAAGTGCGACTGATGGGCGATGTGCAGACCTCCATCACGACCTGGCGATTGCGCACATCAACAGATGATGTGTCCCAGGTATCAAAGCTTTCTTGAGTAGCATTTGGGCCACTTGTCTCGATTGCCAGAGTTTGCATACTGTCCCTTGCGTGCAGCAGTCTTGTTCGCGAACAGGTGTGACGAATGGATTGCGGGAATGCAAGCTTGAGAGGGCTAGCCTGGACGAGCTTGTTGCGCAGGGACGGTGGGGTGTCTTTCAAGCCAAAAGATTCAGACTCGGAGGAGTCACTTTTCCTTGGAAACGTCTGGCTGTAACGAATTGACTTGACATAGGCGACTGGCGACCATGGCGAAGTTTCCCTCGCTGCGAAGAGGTGGCGCGCGCCAGATCCTTTTTGGTGTAATTGGGCAAAGTGAATAGCCATGAATGCAATCTGACTAGTAACAGCGAAGGCCAATAGGACCGAAACGCTGGTGATTTGGGACGACCGGTTGGAACGAAGTTGGTCGTCGTAGCTGTTGGACGTCTCCATTGTAATCAATGTTGAAGCGGCCGCGGCGAGCGAGATGAGGCTTGCCAATACCCCCAGACCGAAGGCGATCCCAGTGTAAGGCCTTGAAAGGTCACGTATCTTCACGAGCGCATGTGCCGATATGAACCAGGATAGCACTATTAAAAGGGTGCCCTGGAGAGCGGCGGCGGCAATGGCTGTAGCCTTGGCGCCGGGGAGAGTCGATAGGTTGGAGGAGAGCATGGCAAGACATCCGGTTGCGCCAGCGGTGGTGCAGATAGCCATGACGGCGAGGATGGCAAGTGATATTCGGGCCATTGTGTAATGAAGCTTGTTTTGCCCGACGGCGGCAAGCAAGGTTGGCGTAATGACTTGGGGCAGCTATGGTATAAGAGGGTTCCTCACGGCAGAAAAAGCGCCGCGAGATATAGAAGCCTCGGCGAAAATTCAGGAGTTGACAAGAGGCAATTCTTTGTCGTCGGATGCCAGTAATTCTGTAACGGGAGCAGCGTCCCTTAATGTTGTGGTCGGATGTTTGCTGTTTCTTGTCGACAGGGTGGAGCGGAACCTGGTGTTGCGCTTCAAGGTGTAAGTGGTGAGACGGCAGCGTCTGATGATACGAAAATTCGGGTGCGTGCAGATGTGTGCGCAAGCAAAGTGGCGAAAAAGGGAAGTCGGAGCAAATGAATGCGAAAGGAGAAGTCGTAGGCCTGATCGTTTGGTGTTTAGGAGTTGTAAACAGGTACGGAATCAGGGAGGAGGATAGAGTGGCCACAGGTTGATATCGGCGGCAGCGAGCTCTCTGGCACTCCAGCACTCTGGCACTCCAGCACTCTGGCACTCCAGCACTCTGGCACTCCAGCACAAACCAGAGCGGGGTTGGGTGGTTCGGTCTCAACAGCAACAGCCCGATGAAATGGAGTACCAACTGGCACTTCTTGGGGTGCAGGAATAAACAACTGGGGGATTCAGGACGATTGGAATGCAAAAGGTCGTGGTGGGCCAGTAGGCAATGTGTGGTTGTCAGAAAAGGCTAGTGTAGTGCTGCATCGAACGGTTCTGTGGAATGGACGTTGCCAACTTGACCAGAACTTGATGGCGAAGTGAAGAATTACAGACAAGGGGAGCCAGAAATCGCAAGTTTGGGCGGCGATAGAAAGGAATGAAAGGGTCGGAAAGCGCACAGTGACAGAAAAGAAGAGAAGATTGAGTAGGGCAGACATCGCGGGGCATGATGAGGGGAGGCGCTCTTAAGTCTCAACCGAGGAGGGTAGCAGGACGCGTCTCGCTACACCGGCGGCGCGGCACAGGAGAACCAAAAGAGAGCCGTGGTCAAGGTGAGCCCACCTCTAAAAATCGACAAAAAGAAACACAGGGCAGAGGTTGCACGGAGAAGCTGAACTCTCAGACTGGTGGTGTCCCTGCATAAGCAATCATGGTGGAGCGGGACGAGCTAGGCCCATCTGCACGTAATTATTATACTGGCTCCAGCGGCTCCATTGAATCAGATGCAAGGAAATCACCGATCGTAAGTTCAGGATTCGTGTTGTTTGGCGCAGGCCGGCCGTGCTGTCTCATTGCAATCTGCTCGGTGCTTGTGGAGGGGAGGGGCTCCAGCCAGCCCAGTGGTCCAAGAGGCGTCCTAGGCAACACTGGACGAGCTGCATCACAGTTTTTCGCTGCGACTTGTTGACAAATGCATGCTGCATTCCAGGGCATCGCAGCCGATACGATGCTTTGCGAGATGTCCTGGCAGCAGTCGGCTGCTGGCCTCCATTGCGTCGTGGCTACCATCGATTGAGTCCCAAGAGAGGCATAGTACGATGGTGGACCGGCGCTATAAACGTTTGACGGTGCTCAAAAGAGCATTGCGTACTAGCACCGAAGTTGAAACTGGATGGTGGGATGCCGCCACTATCCGTCTTGCTGCTTGGGAGTTTATTGTTGTTGTGCTTCATGCCAATCTCGAGGCAATGGCAGCAACCAGCTCAAAGTTGTTGATGTCCCAGAATCTCAGTCATGAGCCGACTAATCAGGGAGCATCCAAAGACACCAAGTCCGATTGTGTTCGATCATGGGCAATACGCTGTTGATTCCGAGGCTGCCCCGCAGAGTCGGGCTCGGAGAGCAATTTCGCTTGTTGCCCACCATCTCTGGATGCCTTTGGCAGTGATTGGCGGCGGCGCGGGGCAAAAAAGTCTATCTTGTTGGACGCGTCGTGAACGCGTCGTCGTCCCGGAGAATCGCAATATTTACTTGCAGATGGCTTTTGCAGTCAACAAAGGTCTCGGCAACAGGCGATGGTTATATGCAGGATGGCAAACACACTGTTTTGACCCATGGGGAAATGGAGGCAAGAGACAAAGCCCACAGCTATTGCCAAAATAATTTCCAGAAAAGCCTCCCTGCGGCCGGCCGTAGTGGCCATGTCCACGCTGCGGGTCCTGGGGTCGTGGTCTCATCTCGAGTGCATCAAAAGGTAAGATAATTCCGAGCCGCAATGGTGATTGGGTGGTGATTTGCTCACAAATCCGTACTCGCGGCCCACTGTCGAGGTCTGTCGAGGTCGAGTGGCTGCTGGCTGCTGTCTGATGGCCGCTGAATGTCCTACAAACGGCCACCTCGGCCAGCAAAAAGCAACTCGTTGCATCAAAAAGCACTGTCTGCGACAATCTCATCTTGTTGGCCATCATCCCATCATCATAGACCTGCATGCGGCCCAGCTTCTAGCGTCGACCTGCCAGACGCCCCTGATAACATTGTTCGCCCAGTCGCATCCCTCTCATCGTACAACAAAACATGCTTTTTTCCAGCCCTGTGGCTCTGCCAGCCCAGGCACAAAGCGCAACGTCCTCAGACGAGCACAGAGTCAATCGAACAGACCCTTTTTCTCCCCTTTACCATCGCTAATCTTAGACAAGCACGAACCCATGTATGCACATCTTTCCGAACAGCCCGCCGTGTCCAAGTCTTGTTTGCTTCTCGCGAGGCAAAATAGCTCTGCCAGCACGGCCTCGTACGACGAGAGCATCTAATATCAATCGACAAAGAAAACATAGGGGATAGATTGCATTCATGTGCACGAAATGCATTGCATACGCCTCGCTGCATTGGCGCTTCCTTTTTCTCGACCTATTGCTTTTCTTGCTTTTGTTTGCCACTTCGTCGCAAGGCAGACCATCTGGTACGGGGTCTGCTAATTTGCTGTGCAGCTGCTAGCCGTCTTCTTCACAAGCAACTCTAGCCTTGATTCGACCCAACGCGACAGAAATCAGAATCGAGACTTGGTCGAATTGTAATTGTAAAAGTTCCTGCATCGGACGGCGGTTGCGTAGTCTTGGGTGTCCAATCTGGGTTCCCGCCCTGACATCATGGATTCTCTAAGCGGTTGCCGAGACAGCGTGCCGCTGGCGATGCCGCCTTCACCGACTTGACTCTCCCACCAACACCACCAACATTGTACAACTCCAATTCCAAGAAAAAAGAGATGGCAAAAGCCAGAGTAGTTTACTGGTTTCGCACAGACTTGCGATTGCACGATTCACCGGCCCTCAAAGCTGCCCTAGACCTCGACCCCGAAGTACTATGGCCGATCTTCACTTGGGATCCTCACTACGTGTATCGGGCACGAGGCGGACTCAACAGATGGCAATTTCTGTTAGTAAACGATTCATACACTCATTATACGAGCATTCGCATGTTCTGACTGGTGTTTCTTTTTGCTGCCTATCAGTCTCGACTGCCAAAATGATCTATCAGCGTCCATCACCAAGCTCAACCCCAAATCAAAGCTCTTCCTGCTCCGTGAAGCCCCGCAGACAGTCTTCCCCAAAATCTTCAAAGCGTGGGGTATAACCCATCTCGTATTTGAAAAAGACACCGACAGTTATCCCCGCGAGAGAGATGCTGTGGTAGAAGCTGCCGCAAAAACGGCAGGCGTGCAAATCATTACGTGCTCGGGCCGAACGCTGTGGGATAGCGACAGAATCGTGGCCAAGAACAATGGCAAGCCGACAATGTCCACTACGCAGCTCCAAAATGCAGGCAAGAAGTTGGGTCCCATAGATAGACCTATTCCGGCACCGTCCAGGCTGCCGGATCCAGGAGAGATGCCGCTCGACTTTGAACACGAGCGGCCCGCTGGCAAGCCAGATGTCAACTCGGAGCGCCGCACTCAAAAGGACACAGAGTACCAAAGCATCGCCGGTCTCAAGGGAGACTTTGGCATCGAGACCATGGAGGAACTGGGGTTTCCATCAGCAACAACGCCTCACAAAGGCGGGGAAACGCGAGCACTCAAGCTCCTAGACGACATCATCAAGGACAAAGAGTACACTGCGACATTTGAGAAACCAAAGACGAGCCCTGCGCAATTCGAGCCGCAATCAACCACCCTCCTATCACCTTTTCTCCATTTTGGGGCCCTCTCTATCCGAGAATTGTACTGGCGCGTGCAAGATGTGGTGGACGAGTACGGCAAAGGCGCATCGTCGCCACCGGCCAGCCTCACCGGCCAATTGTTCTTTCGAGACATGTATTTTGCCGCACAGGCCGCTATAGGACCGGAATTCACACAAACTCTCGGCAACGGCCACTGCAAATTCATCCCCTGGCATCTTCCTTCCAAGGTCGATTCGAAAACTGGCACCAGCACCGGCGAATACCACGTAGACTCGCCCGAGGCGGAGCAGTGGTTTCAGCGTTGGAAGACGGGTATGACGGGCTTTCCGTGGATCGACGCCCTGATGCGTCAGCTCAGGCAAGAAGGCTGGATTCACCACCTGGGCCGCCACTCCGTCGCCTGCTTCCTCACCCGCGGCGGCTGCTACATTGACTGGGAGCGCGGCGCGGAAGTCTTTGAAGAGTACCTCCTGGACCACGAGCCGGCCTGCAACGCGGGCAACTGGCAGTGGCTGTCGTGCACCGCCTTCTTCTCGCAGTACTTTCGCATGTACAGCCCCGTCTCGTTTCCGCAAAAGTGGGACAAGAAGGGCGACTTTGTCCGGCGCTGGGTGCCGGAGCTCAAGGACCTCCCGGCCAAGTACATTTACGAGCCGTGGAAGGCGCCGCTGCCGGACCAGAAGCAGGCTGGCGTGCGCATCACGGGCGACGGGCTGACCTCGTCGTCGGGGGGCGGCAAGGGCAAGACGTACCCTAAGCCCATGTTTGACTTTAACGAGCGGCGAGAGATTTGCCTCGCGGCCATGAAGACGGCCTACCAGGCGAACCTCATGGGCAACGATGAGCGTGTGGCGGACGGAAGCTGGGCCGACTTGTTCCCTGCCGCGGGCGAGCACGCCAGCGTCCGCGACCTCGATTTTGAAAGCGACGACGGCGAGGAGGCTGACGAAGGCGATGAGTCGGATGACGCGAATATCGGAGAAAAGAGAACCGCCAAACCCGAGCAGGTCCCAGTAAAGAAGCAGAAAACATGAAATGGTCTGGCACTCAGCATCCGCCATAATTGAATTTGGTGATCGTGTGTCATATATTAGTATATACATTAATAGATGTTGTACAATAACTGCAGCTGAGATTGACTAGTACTCAGCATTCTTATCTGCCAGACGTGACAGCTCCTGTGCCCAGAGCCGATGGTCAGCAGCGCTGCTTGCGTCTTCGGCCACGGCCGCCTTGACCAGCTCGATGGCGGCCATTTCCTCGAAGCAGTCGAGGGCGCCCGTGCAGCCCGCCTTGAACAGATACTGCAGAGCGCCGTCCGGGTCGCTGCCCGGCAGCGCCCTGCCCAGCTCCGGGTCGGCCTCGATGTAGCCGTCCTCGGACAGCTTCCGCAGAATGGCCGCGGCCTGGTCCGTCTTGCCGCGCTTGCCCAGCGTCTTGCCCAGCGTGAGCCGAAAGTTGGGCTCCCAGTTGCCCAGGTCGCCCTTGTCGGCGTGCTTCCGCAGCACCTTGGTGAGCAGCACCTCGGCCTCGCCGTACTTGCCCTGGTGGTAGAGGACCTCGCCTTCAATCGCCATGGCAATGGGGTCGCCGCCCTTGACGAGCGCGCGGAAGCGCTTCTCCGCCGGCGCGAAGACCTCTTCCTTGCCGTACTGACCCCTGCGCGCCAGAAATGCGGCCAGGCTGCAGACGGACGGCGCAAACCCCCAATTGGCGGCGGTGAACCAGAGCGACATGGCAAGTGTGGCCTTGAAACCTCGGGACGCTTCCAGGACAATGCAACCGAGATCATGCAGGACGGCAGCCCCTGGTAAACTTTCTGTTTGTTGTGATATAAATGTCAGCAAACTGCTAATCCAAACCTTTCTGACAAGCAGCACAGCGGCGAAGTAGCCTTTGGGGACATACGTGAAGGTGGGAGCAGCTGAAAGGGGCTGTCGTAGTCGCGGATGTATTGTGTGAATGCCATCAAGCTTGCATAGTACGCTCCGGGGGGCACGAGATTAAACTCGGCACCCTTCTTAAGGATGAAAGCTTCAACGGGAAATCGAGGCAGGCTTGTGAGGTCGAGGATCTCATCCATGGGATACCTCTTCCTGGGGCCGGTAGGTACCAATATTGGTCCTCTTGCCGGCTTCCTCGGTTCCCTTTGCCTCTCATAAACCTCGTAGCGTTTATATCGACACTGCGACGCAAGTTGAGGATGAACTCTTGGTCGCTGCAGGGCCAGATGTCTATGGATGACGGACAGCGCCCGCTTGGCGCTGCCGCTTGCTGCCATGCTGCCCGCGTTTGCGCCTGCGGGGTGTCAAGCTGCCGCGCAGTCCTACCCAATGCGCAGGTATTTCGTCAAGATGGATTCCAGATTTCCGAGACGAAAATATTGTGAGAAGCAGTGGTGCACTGGACGCCTGTAGTGTCGAGCTTCAGCTTCTTGGGCTTGCGCTAGGTACAGGGACCAAGTTACCAACGCTACTGGTTGGCCAATCAGCGTCCCTTTCAGGTCGGTGTCACGGCGCCTGTAGGGGCCGAAAGTCAGGGAGGCCCACCTAAATTTTTTGATATCGCAACTTTGCGACCGACTTTGCGCAAACCTTTCTTAACTACGGACAGGCTTTTAATTGATCTTGCCCACGGCTTTATTGGCCGTTTATATCTTCAGTAGCTCTCTTTTTGATCTCTTTGAGACCATCGATTTGGTCGATCCCACTCAGAGCCTAGTCGCCCGCCAATTCGTCATCAAGCTGCACCAGCGCTTGTTCTCAATTAAACTTTTTTTTTTCAGGCTGGTTCGAAAAGTCGAGGGTGAAATATATATCGCCATGGCACCCGTTACACGCAGAAAGCAAGCACAAATGGATGGCAACTCATCAGCAGCAGAGGAGCCTTCGCCTGCGCCCAAGTCCGCTGCGTCCAAGCGAGACAAGAAGCTCGCCCTCCGGGGCAAGGACGGCGAGGAAGGCAAGGGCAAGTCAAAGACGGCGGCCAAGAAGAGCACAGTCATTGTGTTTGACGATGAGGAGATGAGCAAGCCCGTGGTGGTCAAGGAGACTGTCACAAAGCCCGCCGCGCCGGTGGAAGACGAGGAGGAAGACGAGGAGGAAGACGAGGAGAGTGACGATGAGGCACCCGAGGCTGTTTCAACAGTCAAGGCTGCATCTGAGATTAAATCTGCCGCAAAGGCTACGCAAAAAGCTGCCCAAGAGTACGTTCTCTTCTACAAGTTGCCATTGGGTTGCCATTGGCAGGGCAAAGGACGCCGAGAGCTAACTCCAGACACAGGCAAGCTACGGCACAGAAGCGAAAGCGTCAGGAGCGCGATGCGTTGCTCAAGAAACAAGCTGAAGAACGCAAGACACAGGAAGATGCACGCTCCAGCCCCGCGGCCGACGATCCCAAGAGCCTCGTCGCCGCTCGTCCGGCCGCGGCGCGCAAGCGCGGCGGCCAGGTCGACATTCCCGATGTGCTTCCCGCCGAGTTCCTCACCGACTCCTCTGACGAGGGCCAAGACGACGACCAAGACGGCGACGCTGGTGCTGGAAGCCGCCGCTCCAAGCCCAAGCGCAGAAAGGTGGCCGCCGTGGAGCGCAGCCTCACCCGCCTGGACAAGGGCCCGCGCGACGCGACGATTGGGTCGACCGTGTACCAGGTGGCCAAGCAGACGGACGGCCGCTTGGCGCCCAAGGTCAAGCAACACTCCAAGAGTACCAAGGAGCTGCTCCTCAAGAGACACCGCGCGCCGGCGAAGCCCCGCGGCGGGTTCCTGGCCAAGAGATGAAGAGGATACAGGGCATGGATAGGCCCTACCGGTTTTGCGATGCAGCCCTTTTGGGGGGGGTTGACGGGACTTGGGGGCATGGAATATACAGCCAGCATTTCTAGGACGACTGCTACAAGAGTGCTGCCATTCGCGTGCGTTTGCATCGCATAGCGGTAGCCTCGGTCGCGTTACTACGTACGAAACCGTCATCACTCTTGGCGACTGCGGTCATGTCCGAATATCATTATGTCCAAGAATATGCCATTATCGTGCGCATCATACAAGCCGGAAAACATTACTGTGGGAGAGATGGAGCAAAAAAGGTGTATTTCATGTCATGGGATTGCGGAAAGTACGGAATAATGGCGTTTGGATCTTGTCATGCAATATTGTTTTTCAGATGCCGTTTTTTTTTTTCATATATACAATTTACGTCCCTCTTTCTCCATCATTCAAAGTTTCAAGATATGCACGCAGCTGAATCGGTGAGCTTCGGCAACGTGTCAATGCATCTGAAGGCTAGAGCATCGTTCATGTTTCAAGCACATCTTGGGCCCCCTCTTCCTCGGCACTTCATGACGTTGACACGGCGACGCCGAGCCTGCAGTCCCTTTTGACAATCTCGCCATTCTTTGTTAATTTCCAGTCTTTTTTTCTAAATAAAAAAAAATGGAATCGAGGACGGATACAAGGTCATCTCAGCCGCAGCCACACAGATCCTCGATCCGGCAGAGTAGATTTATTGCCCTTGGCGAGATGTGATGCTCGCCACCACGCCCTTTAGGATATTGCAAACGCATCGGCGGCGAATACCCGCGATAACAATCTGCCGAGAAAAAAAGGTTGGAAAGCGAGCATGACGCCATATTTTTTGATCCTACCCCCCCCTCTTGCGCGATGCGGTTCCGCGAGCGTTGGCTACTTGCCGTCCGCCCGGGAAGAGTTCTAGCCGGCAAAGCGAAACCACGGCTTCTCTCGGTGTCGCATCCAAGTCATCTCGGCGTCGCACTGCAGCGCTGGCGTGATGGACCGACTTGGGTAGCTTTGACAGCTTTTTTTTTTCCCAGCCATGCAACAATATGCTGCAACCTCATGGAACGCTACGGTGTCTGACTGTATCGAGTAACGCTAAAGTCACCTTTGGGTGAGCAATGCGTTGCGACTCTACCCTTTTTGTCTCGTTTCGGTTCGGGATGGGGGGATAATCAGTTCTGGCCGTTTGCCAAACCCCCGCAATCCCAGCCACAGGTCCGAAATCAGTAAAAGAGTTTCTTGTACCTTGATAAATGGTGCGGCCCGATGCTAGGCAGCGATGCTGGTGGAGATGCGACATCACGGCACGCGGGGTTGCTTAACATTCAATGAATTGAGACATGCTGTTTAAACTGCATCGTGAGGGTTTTGCGAGCACTGATGCTCTCTCTTTGCACGGTGCAGTTCCTGTGCGACGTTGATGGGGTTTGTCTAAGCGCCGTGCCAGGCAGCAGCCCGCCACGGGCGACGCTGGTTGGCTGCGGCCTCATGCTTGGATGGAGGGGAGCGCTCTGCAAACGCCCACAGTATTGCCAGCTGGCAATTTGATGTTGGCAAACGGAACGATGAAAAGGATACAAATATAGTAGACTGTACTGTCGCAAATACCACAAACAAAAAGACAAAAAACAAAACACACTTTCATCAGTTTCTTCACTCTCTTCCATCAACTTCTCGCCCTATACCCCTCCTCGCCTCACTTATACAAACACCGCTCACCCACGCCAACCCACCACCATCATGGGCACCCGCCACCTCATCGTCGTCATCCTCAACGGCCGCTGGTACATTGCCCAGTACGGCCAGTGGGACGGCTACCCCAGCGTCGTCGGCATGCAGCTCGTCCGGCTGCTCGCCTCCCCGGACCTCGTGGCCCGGGTCCGCGCCGGCCTCCCGCACACCTACGAGCCCGACGAGGCGGCGCTCCAGACCATGTGGGCGCAGTCCGTCGACGCGCGCGCCATCCTCGACCACGAGCCCGACCTCACCCCGGACGGCAAGATGCGCTCCTCCCAGTTCACCCTGTTCCGCCGCGACCCGGTGGCCTGCTACGCGCCCGAGCTGCTCGACATGCTGCCGTCGCTGAGCCGCGAGACGAGCGGCGCCATCCTCGTCCTCGTCGCCCACGCCACGGCCAAGCGGCTCCTGCCCGTCCGCCGCGAGCCCGAGTTTGCCAACGACGGGCTCTTTTGCGAGTGGGCGTACGTCGTCGACCTCGACGCCGACGTCCTCGAGGTCTACGAGGGCGCGTCGGACAAGACGCCCGGCCACCGCTTCGCGGACGTCGGCGCCGACGACGCCTCGGTGCCGACCTTTATCGTGTCGGTGCCGTTTGGCGAGCTCGACAGGTACAAGGACGACGCCGACGGCTTCGTGGACCTGATTGACCAGGAGATTGTAGCCATCAACAAACGGAGGGCCGCGGCGGCGGGCGAGGAGCTGGAGGAGCCGGAAGAGTAGACAAGTAGGCAGAGATCTTTCTACCAGTTATGAAATGAAGAGAAATGAAATGCCAGCTACTCAGTCAGGTTGGGGAAATTTATCAATGAGCAGCATCTTCTCTATTCCAAAAATAGTGTGTAATATCAGTCACTGAATAGGCAATATCGTTGATCTAACTCGCCCGATATCTTCTTGAAACAAACGACATCATGCCCAGCTACTCTAAAATCAATTCCTAACTCATCAAATACCCGAATCTGAGCCCCGTCTTTCAGCCAAGGCTCTGAATACCGTCAGCCACGACCCCATGTCACGCCAACCAACTGCATAACTCTCATATCAGGCCCGGGTCGCCGTACCAAGCTTTCCGGCTATGACCATCAAACTTGGTCCTATACAACCAGGGTCTATAACTACCGCCTCGATATAGTTCGCCTAGGGTCAGGCGGAGCACGAAAAATAAACCTGTGACATGTCCACACAAGTATTGCCCTCTCCCCCAGCCCCGGTCAGTGTTTTGAATTGGCCACTTTTTTTTTCCTTTTCCAGGTACCAGATCCAACAATGCGAGCAAGCCCCTTCCACGATGCGACGGCCAAGCGGCGCCTCTCCCTGCATCCCACGCACGCGATATTGCTTTCGTGCCCAATCATGTCTGGGACCCTCCCCCTCCGGAACGCCGTGAGGCCTTCTCCCGGACCAGTAAGAGCGGACGCGGCGCGCCAGACCGGGGACGCCGTCGAGACCCCTCGCCCAGCATATAGATGACCGGGGTTTCCAGTCCATGAACCTTATTTTGCGGCGGCCAGAGAGACAACGCTCAACATCCTGCGCTCTTTTGGTGCCATATCGGCATGTCGGTTGGATATCCCATCATGTTTTACATCCCCCTCCCCCCTACCGCATAGGTCCATCGCCCTTGCAAGGGTTGAGCTAGTTGGTTTCTCAGTATGCAAGCAATGCTTTTGCTGACAACAAGGCAGGGGGGGGCTGGTGCTGGGTTGCAATGGCCGCGATCCCAAGGCCCCTGGCAGAAAGCGCTTCGACCACAGAGCTGCCCGAGCTTTCCGGGTTGCAGTTTAAGCATCTCCGCGTTGTACGCCCTTTTCCAAGGCGTGTCATCAAACCACCCAGATTACGAAAAACTGCGGGAATTGCAGGTCTTGATTACCGGCCGGATGACGCGAGACATTTGGTCTGGTTCGTTGCCGAGATTTCAACATTTGGCGAGCGCCGCGCCTTGGAGGAAAGCAAGCACCACTCAGCACACCGAGCGCAAGGCCCAGGAAAAATTTATTTCCCGTCAAAATCGCAATAAGGGTTTAATTAATCTATTTTTTGCCCAGATAGATGACTAAGTCATGCGTGTTACCATCGGAGCTTGTATCCCCCGAGAACGAAGCACGGAACTGCGGCCGCAAGAGGTTGCTGGTTTCGTCCAACTTATCCGCAAACCATCTATTTCCAGCCGTCGGCAAACTGACTAACAGCTCAATAGCCTGTTGGGCAACCGCAACGTCGTTATCAACGGTATCCAAGCGGCTTTGTACATGTCAGTACGCATAAGGTTTTTCCCTTCCTCTTATCATAGGCTCCGCTTGAATTTCGCTTCCAGTTCGCGAGAAAACGATGACGAGAAAAATTCTCCATGCTACTGCGCTGGCCGTTTCCTTGAGCTTGAGCCTGCGCTGGTGGCTTATTTTTCTGCGTCAAAAGAACAGCCCCATGTCAAGAAGAATAAAAAAAATTAAAAAAAGCGCGGCGCCTTGCGCTGGCAGGCTGTGTTCTGAGCCTGCATGTCACTCTGTTTCTTGCTCTCTCCACTCCGAAACGTGGGGGCCTCAGTTAGCGCAAGGGCTTTGCCAACTTGCTGCTGGTTTGCTCATTCTGCGCTCATGGCGGAACTATTTTTCTGTCTTGTTAGGTGTTCGCATGTGCAGTGGCTGGCTGGCACACCACCATGCGTTTCGGGGTTCCTACACCCGTCGCCCGGGGAGCCCTTGCAGGAGCGCCGTTGCAGGAGCGCCGTGTACTCTGGGATGGCGTTGCACCACAAGCATGTGATGTTGGCGTCAAGTACTCCATACGAAGAAGAAGGAGGAGGATGACTTCTGGCTCCGTATTCAAGCTTTCCCGTATGCGATGCAAAGATGCACACACCTGTGCCAGAAAACTGGTCGATTATAGGCCTCCTGGTTCATATCAGCGCACAATCTGTTGTCGCATCGCGTTCGGCTGTTTCCCCAGGGCTCAGACACGAGGCGAAGCAGACACTTGAGAAGCCAAGCCTCCTCGCCAAACGGACGATCCAAGCATCTCGTCTCATAGCGTCCCGCGGGTCTTGGCCTGCGGCTCTCAATTCGGTAATTCTTCAGAGCGACACCACTCCACAGCAAAAGGCACAGACCGCAAGGACGTGGCCATACGATTGGCGATGCTTGGTGATGATTTCATTATCCTATCATCACACGCATGAGACTAGAGGCTGACACACAGGAACAATGACCGGAAATATTCTCTATTTCTTTCATGGACCACGGGTATACACCACCCCATAGTTTTTCGCAGTAGGCAAGACTTTGACGAAAATTGTCCGCATAATTGACCCGTGGAATATATTGATACTGGTCTGATCGCGTCGGCGAACTGGTGAAGCACATTGGCGGGCTCTGCCTCGCTTACGTCGTAGGCGTGTAAATAGTACGAAGCCATACTTTTGGTGAAGATAGGCCCTGTACGTTTCCTGGGTCAACAGACACTGTTCAAGTAGAATATGATTTTGCGACGGGCGAAGTACTCCGAGACTTTGTGGCAAAGGTCTTGTTCTGTTCGCCCACCAAGGCTCTCTTCGCCCTGCGCCGCGCCACGCCAATTCAGACTAGCCCACAAAGACTTTGAATGCGAGCTGTTGAGAGTGGAAGCCACTCTTTATCATGGAAAAACAAAGGTCGGGCTGAAGCAGACGCCGGACAGAATGGTTGCCAAGCAAGGGACGTGCTTTGTCGTCGATAGAAGAGCCCGATGCGGCGGTACCGGTGCGAATTCCAAGTCCAGCAGACCGTTTCTGGAACCGCTGTCAGAGACCCGAAAATAAAACAAAAAACGCCAAATGGTACGCTGGAGATGGGCACATGGGCTGGCTGTCCCAGCTAGCCAGCCAAAACGGTCTGTGCCATTGAGACTACCCCAACGCCACCTCCGCCTTTTGCGCCAACCTACTGGTAAAGGACTGTAGCCGGCGATGGCTTGCTCACAAGGCAATCGCGTCGCAAGAACTGACTGAGACCTGGCTTTCCCTTATCAGCCGGTCAACGTTGAGACACTATTCAACGCTATGTGATGTGGCTGGTGCCGCGCCTCTGCACCAGGCCAGGTGCAAGTGTGCCGGAACCCTGTTGCTCGTAAAGGCAGGGATGTGTTAGTTAATGTACCGAGAGACTGGTTGGCTGCCAGAACCGTCTCCGTCTTGCAGTGTTTCCAAGCCATTGAGGCTCTTGGCGGCGAATGTACCGTCCCTGTCGCAAGCGAGAGACGGTTTGATTCGATCTCCGTTTTCTCAAAGACATTGCAATAATAGCTTGGCTGGTATTATGAGCAAGGTCCCGGGGCTAAATGGGGCGCATGAAACACGCACCAATGGTGTGGAGCGGGGCTCGTTTTTATTCCAGAAGTTGTTCGAGTTCCATTGGAACAAGGATCGACACCGAGCTGCAGCTTCTCGGCAGTCTGCGACAAGTGCCAGAATAGGCAAAGATGTGCACATTGACTCTTTTCTCATCGCTTCTCTTGTCTCTTGTGGCTGGCTGCGGCCGTTCCGAGGCTGCACAATTCATGCCTCCGATCCTGTTAGTTGCCTGCCGCTAGATTTCTATCAGTGCTATTCGCCTACCGCACCACTTAAAGCAATAGTTGCTAATGTTGACAGGCGTAAAGAGGGTCCCCAATTGATATTGTGCATACTGGTACTGAGAAGGCCTCGTACTGAGAAGGCCTCGTACTGAGAAGGCCTCGTACTGAGTAGGCCACTGTACTGACCACTCTGTATCAAGCGACTTAACCCAGGTTACGGATCTGTAGTGTTCCGGCCATCTCCAGAGACCAGCCTCCGGAACGAACGCTCCAAATGTCCTTCCGAAGGGAAACGGCTCTTGTCATCTGCCGGGCCTATTAGCTCAAGACATGCATGCATGCATGCTGGTTCGCAAATCGCAGGAAATCTTGAGTCGTCCTCCTGCCTTGAGCAGCAACTGATCTGCAGGTGATAAAAGAGCCGCGAAGATCTTCCTGTCTCTGTCCAGAATTCGCAGGCATCGATTGATTAGTCTTGAGCAGAGCATCGTGACCCGCCCGCTACAGGGTCCTTGGTGGGGGTTGTAGTACATGATGAAGCCAAACAATCATGAAAACAAAAGCAAGTTCGTCCGGCTGCGATGCCATGGCTGAGATGCATCAGATACGTACCATATTTCGGTCTTGTGACCTTTGCGGTTGGTTGAACTTGGCCGCTGGCCGGGACAAGTCGATCCGTTGGGACTATGGTAGAGTGGTGATGTCTCCTGCAGGGTCTGCCAAGACACTTCGTCGATGTCACGATTTGAAACGTTTCTTGGAAGCTGGAGAGCGCAGGGTTTCATTGCAGCTTCATGCTTGTAAAAATCAAGGACCGGGGTAATAAGAACGACGTGAGTGAGCAACAAACAGCTCTTTGTCACCGCGGTCTAGGCCAAAAACCAAAGACGGGGTCCGCTGGACCCCATCATGGCTGGTGCAACATTGGCGTCGTAGTGTGGCGGGCCGCACCCGGGGAGCAAATAGTTCGACACCAGTAGCTGGCTGTACGACTGGAGGGTTAGAACATTGGAGCCGCGGTCACCGGGTCACGACAATGCTTCGCCCAGGGGAGCTGAAACTGGGCGGTTTGCCGTCCCGTTAAGTGTATTTCCGTTCCCAACCTAGTAGAGCAAAGAGTGTTAGTACAAGATGCTTCTCGGAATACTTTGTTGTGGCCATGCTGTGACAGCTAGTGGCGCTGAAGAGCAGGCAGGGTTGTTGCGCTCGCGTCATGGCTGGGCAAGTATCTCATTGGAGCATCAGAATGCACTACCCCCGAACAAGTGTGCTCACAGGTCTACGCTAGCACAAGGCCAGCATGCAACCCGGAGGCTAGCTCCCAATACTTACTTGGATTTTCATGGTATGCAAGGGGGGCCAAGGTGACTCTGGTGACCAGTTCGCCCATCACTTGCTGCTGGTACACGGCACGATTCGCCGTCAACTACACCCTAGACCCGGCAGCGTGTCCGGACAGCCGGCGGCGCACCGAGTGGTCGAAATTTTTACTGGGACTTTTGATGGTTATACCAGTATCCGTAAACAGGCTGGGATGGACCCCGGTGAGTTGTCGTGTCCTAATGGTGGCTTGAGGTCCCAGCATTTGCCGCATTTGAAAATGGATGCATATCTAGTGAGAGGCAGGCGGGGAACGACGACCAGTGAGATGGTCGGACTGGCCAGTCTCTCGAATCGTGCATGCAGCTTCTCAGCACAGGTAGGGGTTAAGAATCAGGTCATTGCAGTCTCGAAAGCAGCGCGGGGCAGGGGATGGCCAAACGGCACTCGCTTTGAGTTGTGGGAAGATACGAGACCAATCTCCCCTATTTTATTAATCGACTCGTCATTACAAGGCGGGTATTGGTGATGAGAGGGCCATCGCCGGTCAGCTATCAGACGGATGCGCAATATTCTGAGCAGTATTCCAACAGCTGGTGCAGTGGTATTGTATCATGAACTTAACTTGTTTGAGGAGTGCTCGTAGCCGTCGGACGAGGAGGTGGCAGACTCTGCATGTATGTCAGAGACTAACATGAACAGGGCCATGCTAGCGGGAAATAGGAGGCGGGTAGGATGGGGGCTTGCATGCAGGGCATCGTTATGAAAGTGGACGCAGCAGCTTTCTTCAAATTCTTATTCGTAGGGTTTGTCTTTGTGAATACAGGTCTTCAATTGAATAACAGCCGTGGCTGCTATTCTGGAGTAATCGGTAGTCTCTTACTTCAAGACGAGTCTTGGCACGAATCGGCTTTGGCGCGTGTATCACTAGCGCGGATAAAGTACGAAGAAGGCAAAAATTGGGGAAAATTATAGCAGAATGGGGAAACAAGAAGTTGGGATCAATCCGAGCGGGATTAGAGTTTGGTGCGCCAAGTTTATTAAGCTGTCATTGCAGGACCAAATAAAACAAGCAAGGCAGTAATAAATCAGGCCAGCTCTCCACACCCCGCCACGTGAAGCCCTGGCCACCTGCCTGGCCTAGGCGGCCGGGAGGGCGATTTCATTTGATGGGTTTGACTGTAGTCGAGTGGTTCGTGCCAGCAGGTGACAGGGTAGGGGATAAGGCAGAAAATAGGATAGTGAGGCTGAGTAGAGAACAATACTTTCCCCGACAAGAATTGGGCAGGTCACTGTGGACGGTGCCATGGCTGGACGCGAAGCTCGGTGCAGCCGAAGATTCGGCAGAGGTGTTCAGGCATTCAAACGTTAGCCTCTGTCAAACTGGCAGTTGACGTCTGCGGGCCTGTATCGCACGGACGACAACCAACGAGGCGTATTCAAACCTTTTTGTCTCTTGTCTGCCCAGTCATGAATATGCCGAGATCAGCATGTCTTGCAGATGCGTTAGGCTAGTAGTCTGGATCTTGTTTTGGGACAGGCTATTGGCAGAAGGAATCGTGAGCGGACAGGTCAGCGGTGGATCTTGACAACGAAGACTGGTCGAGTGCGGAGCAGAACAGGGTCACTGGCCTAATTCCAGTAGCACGCCCGCCTAGCCGTCATACTGAGTAGCCTATAGGTAACAAGGGGCAAGAATGAAGGCGTGGAATTTCGAGCCAGGCTGCATGGAGATTGAGATGCAGGTTGCCGGGGCGAGTTCCATGGCCAGAGGGAACACGACTGCAGGGCCGCGCAGGCCAGCCCAGGGCCAGTGCATGACGGGCTGGTGGGTGGTGCATGGCGCATGCATACAGGCCGAACTTGTGTAGTGCATTGGTAGATGCTGAGTATTGTTTCGGTGAGTTCGGCTATTATTGTCTTTGCGCCATGACTTGGTGTTTACATGGTTCTGGACGTTTTGCACAGACAGCCACAGTCGGTTAAAGATGTCATGCAACCTCGTTTGCTGTCAATATGCAGTCGAGTCGGCCACAGCGAAGGACTCCTGCAGATTGATATTAGCTGGAAAAAGCAGTGCATCGTTTCTTCTCTGCCTCACGAATTAATAGGCTGCAGCCACTGCTCGTCAAGGTGAGCCTTGCCCGTTGCAGCGTGGTACGGTAGGAGGTTGTCGTCAACTGTTTGGTACGCTGCAGCGAGATAGGTAGAGAAATCGCGAGCAGGGTTTTGCCAGCACTGCCAAGCAGCAAACATGGAGGCTAGTACTGATAGATGGCGAACGGTTTGGGATGGGCTCGTCCTCCCTTGTATTGCTGGTCATGGCTCGGCTGGCTGTGGGTGTGAAGGCGGACGACGCCTGGAGCCATGTTTACAGTTTTGGGTGGTTGAGTGGGTAGTAGAGTGGCCAGTGCAGGCAGAGAGGCGCAAGAGGGCAGGTGCTGCGAGTCGTCAGCGTCTTGCAGGGCCAGCTGGACTTGGTCGAGGTGAAAGTAACTAACAGGGCGAGTCGTTCTACGATGAATTGGTAGGTATACTGGACAAAGGGCTGGCCAAAGTTTAATTGATTAACTTGGAGGGTGCTAATGCATGAGCAAATAGAGATGTGCATGGCTGCAAGTGCTACAGGCATTGCCGAAACGCCTAATAAAGTAATAAGCAGGCAGCCACAGGAGCGCGGAGACGGATGGGTAGTGCTGATTTTGCTGATGATATCTTATCAATGATATGGGAGTGGCACCATGGGATTGAATGCCGAATGGTAGTTGGGTCGCTTCCAATATTCTCATGGCAGTACTTGGCTTGACTTTAATCTGTAGTAGTAGTAGTAATAATAATAAAGCATCGATTGGTCGTTGGCCAAGAGTCGTCGACTTCCATTGGGCGGCCGTGTAGCGCCACGAGGGCGCTGTCAGATAGCGGACCGACAGCTTGTAGCGTGCAACGTGGCGGGCGATGGCGGGGCCGGCGCGTGCCCCCGTGCCTGTACCGGGAGGCTCGACGGCTCTGAAGGCCGCTATAATTACAGCGGCTGGTGCCTGGAAGCATGCATCCTGTGACCAACACCAGCACCTTGACTACCTTGGCTATTAAGCATACAGTCTGTAGCTACCTACCTCACCAGTATCGTTTGTCTGGATGGCTTCTGGAATTTTCTACAGTCTCTTGACATCTTTTAGACGAACTGGCGGACAAGCAAAGGCTTGAGGGTAGCCGTCAAGGACAGAGCTGTCAAAGGCATTAGCCATTTGCCATTTGGCACCAAAGTTTGGTGTGGTACTGGCACGGCGGGCAACCCCACCACATCCACTGTCAACGGCTTCAGCGTTGAGTGTGTGAGGGATCAGGCAAGTTGGCACCCGTTGCATAAGGCACTTTTTGTCTTTCAGGCACATATAACCGTGTCTGCAATAACGGCATTGAAGATGATGCACAGGCACAGCCGACACTTTGTAACAATCGGGGCTGGGCGGGTTGGCTGGGCCTGGGCCTCTGGGCTTACAGCACTCAACTCAACCCCTCCGTCCATTAAAAAAGCCGCCCCAGTGCCCCTCCACAGTATGCCGCTAAAACAGCGCTAACAGTCGGGACGCTTCCCCTGCAGCATATTCGGCGGTACTTGGTGCCAGGCTGCGATGGCGCAGAGGTGGGTTGTACCTCGTCCGTTGCAGCAGCCCTATTCTGGTGTCATTGTTTCTAAATTTACAGAGTGCCTGCTTACTGCCAGTGCTATATACAGTGTCTAGATTAGCAATCCCTGATGTAATTGTTCAACTGCAGCAGCACAAACGCGCTCACGCACACATGTCCTGCAAACATATTTAGCAACCTGGGATGCGACTCGTCTGCCAGCCAGTCCTTCGATTACGGATGGGCTCCAGACCTTCCATGGTAGTTAGCGTCCTTTGCACGACCCAGCAGCGAGCAGGCCTAGGGAGAGGCTAGCTGCTAGTGTTGTCAGGGCCAGGGGTGGCTTGTCGATGGTCCCATCCCGTCGTCGCTCCATCCACCAAACCACCATCCACCATCCACCATCCACCATCCATCATCCACCATCCATCATCCACAAAGCCAGGCCTCCTCCATCTTGGCGTCCACCGGGCCTCCATCAGCCATCCACAGCCCATCATGCACCATCCATCCATCCTCCATTCTCGCCGTCTTCCTTGTCCCGCCGCCCCCTGCTCGCCTTAGTGGCCTAGCCTCCTTTCAACTGGCCTTTGCTCGCTTTGCCCCAAGCCCACAGCGGACCAAACAACGGCCCTGGTCTGGCCTGCCCACCAAGGCATTTGCCTGTGCCTGTGCCTGCTCAGCTATCTCAGCTAACTCCCAGTAGCCTGGCTGGCCCGTCGCCCATCCACCGTCCGTCCGTCCCATCCATGCGCCGCTGAACCCCTTTTGTCTCTTTTTCTTTTGGTCTCGTTTTTTGGCCCTGCAGGTTTCCCGTCCCCGTTGCGCGACTGCCGTCCAAACTACACGCGGCGTTGTTCCTATTTTGTTCCTCCACATCCTCCAGCCATCTATCTCTACTTCTCCCCCCAATTCCCTCTGCAACAGCTTTTTCTTTCTTCTTTTCTTCCTCATTGCAGTCTCTCTACTCCAACGTGAGAATCTCTACTCTTCTGGCTTTGGCAGCTTACTTTTTGGGGGGCTCTTGGACAAAGCGCGGCTCACACACGACGAATCCGCCCACCACAGACAGGCGCAACTGCTCACCAAACACCACCACCACCACCACTTCGTCTTCCTCGGCCTCCACCACCACACCTTTTTTCCAGTTTCTCACCTGCGCTTCCGCTCGACTCGACCGTCAGCCAAGCCAACCCTGTTTCTTTCCAGCCTGACACTGTAATCATCATGCGCAATACATCCCCGCCTGCTCGCAACTAGCATTGTTCACCAGCCCCAACGTGAAACGCCGTCCAGACACAGGCCACCCCCACAATTGTCATTATTACTTCGCCCGACCATACTCGACGCCGGTCTTGCTCTCTCCGTATACCGATTCTGACTGCTGAGCCCTCGGACTGCCTCCCGCTTCTGCTTTCTGCTCCGGCTTTGCTCGCTCGTCCAATCTTGCTATTTCCTCGCTTCGCTTATTTCTTCCGCCCCTGCGCCTCTTCTCCATGTTCAATCGACTCCTCGCCAAAGCCTCTCACCCGCCAGCCAACGCACAATACAACCCAGATAGTTTCAGAGGCAACAAACCCGCTCCTGGCCACGCCGCTCCTCTCGATCCCTGGGCTGCTGGTCCCTCTCGACAGCAGTCAGATTTTCCTGCCTCGTCTTTTGCCGCACAGGGTACGTTATCTTGCCTGCGCCCATGCTCCTTGCATGCATGTTTCTTGCATCTTGCACGCCTATGCTCTCCCGTCGGCTGCCTCATACATTCTCTGTCCTCATTTCTACTTCACCTCGTCGCACTTGCTGTACTACCAAACTTGCTAACCACAACCTCCTCTTCAGGTGGACCGCTGCATTCGAATCCTACCGGTACATATCCTCGCGGAAGAGGCGCGTCTGTCGGCTCCAAAGTAGGAGCCCTCGAAAACAACGTCATGGCCAGCACCACAGATCGAAGTCGCCTACGGCGAGAACGAACATTCGTCGGGAGCGAATGCGCCGTCTGCGAAGAACCCCTCGAACACACCCTCCAAGGCGAGCGTATCCTCCAGTTCTCTTGCACCCATGTCTCCCACGAGGCCTGCTTCTACGAATTCATTCGAGAGATCGAGTCGCAGTACTGTCCAACATGCGACTCGCCCCTGCATCTCGATACCAGCCGTGGCGGCAATGTCATCGACATCAGTTCGTCTTCCAGACGCACAAATGAGCTGGGGCAAGGCACTAACTCAACCACAGACAAAATCAGCAACATGGTTCGCTCTGCAGGAAGCGACACTCGCTCTACACACACTCCCACTCCTACCCCTCCCGCCTGGGATGCCCAGACCATGAGGCCACCCAGCGTCGACAGTTCACAGCGCCGTCTCCCCCAGCAGCAACAGTCGCCGCAGCAACCGCAGTCTCAACTCCAGCCGCCCACGCCTAACGCTGTCAGAGAGACTGCTGCGCGTGGCAATCTGCGCGACAGTCGCGAGAATCTATCGGATCGCTATGGTCCTTCCAGACACACTCGCAGCGACAGCGACGTCACTGGTATTACCGGTGTCACCTCCTCCGGTGGCTATCCCGAAACCACCCAAAGCGGCCCTCAATGGCGCCACGACTACGATGTGCAGGCTATGGAGACTTCCCCCGGAAGCCCCCAGCGTCTCATTACCCGCAATCCTATCCCCTCCCCCATGGTCACGGTCCGCTCCGAGTTCCCGACAATTAGCAGGTCGCGCCAACAACAAACCCTTACCTGTCTCATCACCATTGAGGTCCCGGACAACAAGTGGAAGCCGGATCCAGAAGATCTCGGCTCGAATAGCGTTGCTCGCCAGCCCTCTCTGGGCCGCATCGACGACATTGCTTCCTACGCTGCCTCGCCTCCTCAGCCAGCACCTTCGCCTGCGCCCAAGTTTTATCCCTATGAGTCGCCAGCTGCTCTAGAAGAAGCTAGACAGAGCCTCAATCGCCGCGTGGAGAGTTGGCACGGCTTAGACTTTGAAAGATTCGGCCAGCTTCGGCTTTACGGTACTCTTCATGTGGGCAAGGACAAGAAGTCTTGGCAAGAACTTGAGTGCTTCCTCTTTGGCGAGATGCTCATCTGTGTCAAGGAAAAGAAAATCGCCGGTGGCCCTCCTCAGCCTCAGTGGGATGACAATGGCAATCCCCACAAGACGAGTCGTGTTGCGCTCAAGGGCTCCATCTTGATCAAGAAGCACCTCCAGGAAGTCGCAGAGACTGGTAACATTGACGAAAACATTCTCACACTCAGCCTCTCGGTCAACGAACTGCCACAGTTCCATCTTCGCTTCTCAAACCGCAATCAGCTCAAGCTGTGGAACCAAGCCTTGCTGGATCTCAACGCCGTTGAAACCTCCCCCATCCAAAGCCCAGAATTTGAGCGCGGCGATATGTCAGAGACCGACGAGGAGACGGACTGGCAGCGATCTAGACCCCAGCGAGTCTCGTCCACGACATCTTCTTGGGGCCCCAAGTCTGTCACTACTGCGCCTACCGAGTACACCAACAACTTTACGGCAAAGGTCAACCGCATGTCGGCATCCATCCACGTTCCCATCGATGTCGTCGTGGTTGTTCCCATCTCCTCCTCTATGCAGGGCGTCAAGATCAATCTAGTCCGTGATGCTCTCAAATTCATGGTCAATGCTTTAGGAGAGCGTGACCGCATGGGTCTTGTCACTTTTGGCTCAGGAGGCGGCGGTGTCCCTATTGTTGGCATGACGACAAAGGCTTGGCCAGGTTGGGGCAACATTCTGGGCTCCATCAAGCCTGTCGGTCAGAAGAGCCATCGCGCTGATGTGGTCGAGGGCGCTAATGTCGCCATGGACTTGCTCATGCAGCGCAAGCACAGCAACCCTCTTGCCACCATCATGCTCATCAGCGATGCCTCAACTTCGGATGCCGACTCGGTTGACTTCGTCATCTCGCGGGCAGAAGCCGCCAAGATTACCATTCACACTTTTGGCCTAGGCATGACTCACAAGCCCGACACCATGATTGAGCTCTCCACCAGGACAAAGGCCTCCTACACATATGTCAAGGACTGGATGATGCTCCGTGAATGCCTGGCCGGCTGCCTGGGCTCTATGCAAGCCTTGTCTCACCAAAACGTCAAGCTCAAGCTCAAGCTACCTGAAGGGTCGCCAGCCAAATTCCACAAGATCAATGGCGCACTTCAGACCACCAAGCGCGCTACTGGCCGCGATGCTGAGGCTGCCCTTGGTGATCTGCGCTTTGGTGACAAGCGAGATATCCTTGTCCAGCTCATCATTGTTCCCGACACTTCGTCGCAGGAGCAGCTGCCTCAGGATGCATGGGACAACATTGTCTCCGGACTAGAGGCACTTGGTGGCCCCGTAGACAATGACGGCGAGCGTACACTGTCTGTCGAAGAAGTCCCCTTGATTCAGGCTGACCTGAGCTGGGGTGACATTCTTCGCGAAGGCAGCGTCACTCAGATGCCGCGCCCATCGCTCCTCGCCATCACGATGCTGCCTTCCTCGGGCCAGAAGAAGTCGTGGGGCAACTCGCCACCCATCCCTCCTCATCCAAGCATCGTCCAGCGCCGCATGGAGCTTCTCACTTCAGACATGCTCTCGCGCGCCTTGACTCTTGTCAGCCGTGGGCAGCACGACCGAGCCTTCACGTTGCTTAACGAGACGCGCTCTATTCTCAAGGGTCTCGGCAAGGGCGGACTACCACCCGTGCCGGCCCCCAAGTCGACACCTTCCACGCCTCACCCCGGTAATGAAGCTTCCCCCATTCCTGCTGGAACACCCGACCGCAAGCGCAGCCCATCGCCGCCGACCTCTGCGACGTCATCGGCTGGAAACGGCAGCGTACTCCCATCCGCACAGATTGGCCGCTCGCGATCTGGCGAGGCCCTTGCCCTTGGCACTGGCATTGATGCCAACACGGTATCAGCGCTCGATGCTGAGCTGGAAAGCAGCCTGGAGTGGATCAATCATCCAGCCGTGTTTGGCCGCGACAGCCGCAAGGCTGTGCTGCAGGCCATTGGCGTCATTTCCTCGCAACGCGCATTCACCTTCCGCAGTCCCATCGAGAGTCTCTGGGCCAATCGCGTGGCTGGTATCAAACGACTGGCTGACAAGAGCCGCGAGTGGCGCGAAGAAGGCGGCGGCGAGGGTGGCATCACGGAGGAGGCCTAAGTCCATTGTCCTCAATCCGTATTATATTAGCAAAGAGCGTCAATACCTCTTGCTTCTCATTTATTACGATTTTACAGAACATCACCAACCCCGTTACGACACAGTCATGACTACCCAAGACACTCGTTCTAGCCCAAAGACGTGGCAGCAAAGAATTCTTATTGTATCCTAGCTGGATGAATTTTCATCAGCTCACTCACTAGACCATGTTTTTTTTCCCTCCCTTCTTTCTCATATTTTTTGTTGAGTTCGCTTGTTTATACGCCCTTATACCCGCTTGGGCTGTATCATGCGACATGATGGCCTTGTTACTATCAATACTTGTTGCTTTCTTCTTGTCCAATCTGGATATATATTATTTATGTTGGGTTTCCTGGAAAGTAGTTGATCATATTTTTTTTATGAACTACAATCTTTTTGGGTTTTTTTTGTATGTTGGGATACGTTTTCGGAGGGGACAGAACCAACAAGCCACAATGCGCCCCTTTTACCTATGTATGATGACAAGATTTTTGAGTTTGATATATGTGTGTGATTTTTTTTTTTCTTTCTTATATAATTCACTTCATATCTGTCTCTTACTTTGCTTCTTTGTTGCTTCTTGCTACGTTCTTGAATACTCATCTTTGTCTTGCTTTATATGCAAAGCGAACCTTTGCAAAATCATTAGCTAGCTGTTTCCATTTTGGTTCATCGCAGATAGAATATGAAGCCAATTACAACCCTATACATGTGTTTGCCTACAACGTGACTTGTGCAAAGCTTCATCGGCATGGAGTGGTGTATAGAGGTATATAAATAGTCGGACTTCTTTGGCCCTTTTTATTTTCAGTACGCCGCTCTCCGGTCCGGAGAGAAGCTTTCTAGAGAACTTTTTGTGTTTTCCATCAACAGGCCCCTTTCTGGCCCGCCAAAATTCACCTCTTTTCTTTTCCCGGGCCAGATTCTTGTGTAGGTATTGCCTCCTCGAGTCTGTGTACATGTTGTCATATTTCTTTGCCTTTTCTTCTCTCTCTACCATTCAATCTCCTCATCTCCTCAGGTATGCGTTACATTTAGTCCTCATCCCAGTTCTGTTGTGATGGTTAGCAAGTGCATCGGATTGGAATGAATGAGAATTTAGACAGAGCAACTGACAGGGTTGGGGCCGGGCGGCTTGGGACCACCTGCTTGGCGAGCGACGATGATCTGGTCAACAGACAAAACTGTGCGGGCAGCCTCGGTGGCGAGCTTAATGGCCCAGTACTTGGACGCCAGCAAGTCGAGGATGCCGTCCTCCTGCGCGTCGAGAATACCGGTGCCGTTGGAGTTCTCAACATCAACACCAGTGTCGCCATCCTCGTCCTTATGGTGGGCGGCATATAATCTGGAAAGCACCTCAGTGGCGTCGAGGCCGCAGCTCTCGGCGAGTGTGCGAGGGATGACCTCGAAGGCCTCGCCGTACTTCTTGATGGCGTACTGGCTGAGGCCCGGGGTCTTGTCACCTTGGGCCTGGATCTTGGTGCTCAGCTGAATCTCAGTGGCGCCGGCACCGGGCACCAGGCGGGGGTCCTTGGTGATGGCCTTGACGACGTTGACGCCGTCATCGACAGCGCGCTCGATGTCGTCGAGGTGGTTCTGCGTAGCACCACGGAGTACCAGGGTAGCTGTACGGGTGACCTCGTCCTCCTGGCGGAAGACGGTAACACGGTCGCCGCCAATCTCCATGGTCTCGACAATGTCAATGTTGCCCATCTCGTCAGGCATGGGGGCACCAAGACGGGCCAGGGGAGTAGCGCCGACGACGCGGCATACCCTGCGGAGGTCAAACTTGGAGAGGATCTTGATGGCGAGGATGCCAAATCTGTTGAGGTAGTGGAGAGCAAGGTCGCCAATGCGGTCGCCGCAGACGACGACACGGACACCGGCATCGTAGAGCTCCTTGATGGCAGTCTCGAGCTGGTCCTCCTCACCCTTGGTGAAGTCCATCATCTCCTTGGCGTTGTGAAGCAGAACTGTGCCCTTGGTCTCGGTCTTGCTGGTATCAATAGGGCATGTGAAGACGGCGACCTTGGAACGACGGGCCTTCTTGACGATACCGTGAGCCTCCTTGGGGAAGACCATGCCGCGGACGACACGGCTCTGCTCCAGGCTGCCGCCCATAATCTTGACGACACGAATGTTGTCGACGTTGAAGTTGGCCGGGTTCTTGGGCAGGACAGCGAGGACAGCCTCGGCGACGAGCTCGGCGAGTGTGTCTTCGTTGCCGTTCTGCTTGCTGGCAATGACGGTGCGCAGGGCCTTGGTGAGCTCCTCCTGGTCGCGAATGTTCTCGACCTTGTCAACGGCCAGCTGCTCGAGGGTGTCGAGAGCAAACTTCTGGGCTTTCTCGTAACCGAGGACAATGTCGGCCGTCTTGAGGCCCATGCGTAGCAGGTCCTCGGCCTTGCGAAGCAGCTCGCCGGCGAGGATGATGACAAAGTTTGTAGCGTCGCCCATTTCAGCTTCCTGCTGCTGGGAGGCCATGACGAGAAGCTTGGCCGCGGGGTGGACGACGTCGAGCTCGCGAAGGATCGTGGCGGCATCTGAGGTGAGGATCATCTTTTGCAGATGGTTGATGACGACCTTGCTGCGGCCGTATGGGCCGAGCGAGGTCTGGACCGTCTGAGCAATGGCACGGCAGGCATCGATGTTGCGAAGGACAGCGCCATCTTCCGAGTCGTAGCTGTGGCAGAGGGATTAGAGTTAGCAATCGTGCACGTTGGGGGAGACTTGTCGTGCGGTGATGGCGGGGCATAGGGGTCGCGGGGGGGAGCAAAGTTGGGAGAGGCGGCGCGTACTTGTTGTAACCCTGCTTGAAAAGACCCGAGTTCGGAGCCTGGGGTATATTAAGGGACATGGTGATGGGATCGACCTGCGTCGAGAGGTGAAGCGGTGACGGGGTGCTGTCGTTGCTTCGGCGGTGGTGATGTCGCTTCCAAGAGCTTCCACCTCGAGGCGCTTTAGAAAATCTTGGGAGTGGATTTGTGTGGTGCAGCAGTTTGGAGGGGAGCCAGCGTTTGGTGGGCTGCCTGGCCTTGGGCCTGGTGGTAGCGGGTGACATGCCGCTGCATACAATTATTGCAGCGCTGCTAGGTACCAGCTACTTGGAAAGCTCGCCGCCTTTTCAGAGCTGTCTTGGTTGGGGTTCATGACGGACGACTTGGTACGCAATTGAGGGCGGAGAGTATCTTATTTACGCGTCTACACGCTGCGTTGTTTACTTTTACTTCTCAATTCGACTTTCTTCTTTTTACGACGTTTACCGTGCACCGTGGGAGTCTGCTATGTAAACACTCGAATGCTGCCTACAGTGGGCGCTGTCGGACCGGTCCCAAGTTGTAAACATGGTACCCTGTAGGCCTTTCGGGTTGAATGTTGGTGTGGTATCGCGAGGGAGAGTGGGCATTTGTATGCCTGGTATTTTCTATGTTCGTTCTATCTAAGCTAATATCGGGTTTCGACTGGATGAATGTTTTGTAGTTTGATAGTGAACTGCAATTTGAGCATTATTGTAGATTCCCTTTTTCGGCCTTCCCGCTACTATTCTGGACTTTAACGAGAATACACGCAGTTTTACGTGCCAGTTTTCTACGATTGCCGGTGTGAAAAGGATAACTAGCTAGACTCAATACCCACATCAAACGTATCGACTACAATTGTTACCAGCCTAAACTATCTAATCATCGTTTTTGCGGTTTACAAAAACGTGCAAGCAAGCCTCCGTCTGTACCTAGCTGGGAGTAGTGTGGCGCGGTGCACTAGCCACAAGCACCTGTAAACCAAGGGCGCTGGTCGCCGCAGCCAACCGCGACCCTTATTACTGCCAGTTTACTACCTTATGCCAGCCCACCCCCAGGTACCACTCGGTCTGCGCTATCAAAGGGCGACACAGAGCTTGGCTTCACCCCGAAACCAATTTTTCCTCACTCCTCGCCCGCACATCACCATTGCACCGTCGGTGCATCTCTGAATACCCCCCTCGATATTGCGCTCTCGCGACCAAATCCGAGCAACCAGCTGGAATCGCACGAAAAGCGCTGACCGCGCTCCCTCTGCATACCTCGGGTCTCCAATCGCTAGAGACAACGCAATGGCACCACAAACTGGTCAGTTCTGCCCCGTCTCCAGCCCCATTTCCTGTTTGCCATCCACGTGTAACCTCGTGCGCGTGAAATTCGCCGCAAGCAAAGGGATGCATTCTTCCTGTCACCCTTCCCTCCCATCGCCGCGCAGCCCGGGGTCCGTCTACCTCTTTGAAGCATTCTCCCTCGCCCATCACAGTTGCAACCATGGCGCAGAAACGAAAGATTGCAGACGCTGACCTTGAATCGAAATCAGCCATCCCTCCATCACTCCCGCCCTCGGTCGAGGAAGCATACCGACGAAAATGCGTCCAGCTCAAGAACCGTACAAACGAAGTCGAGGAGGCCAACGATGCCGCCAGGCTCCGGCTGACGCGCATCAAGCGCCAAGTCGAGAAGCTGCGCATTGAGCGCGCATTTCTGCTAGAGCAGCTTTCCAAGCGCACGAGCGCCAATGTCGAGGATTCAGAAGGCAGCCCCAGCCCGCCCCCGACGGTACGTCTCACCTTGGACGCCGGTGTGAGGCTTGCTTCGACTCGAACCCGTCCATGCACCATGCTAACGCGAGTAATTAGCCAAAGGATAAGCCTCTGCGCATAAAGCGCGGCCACCGCAAGGTGTCCACCATTGCCGAGGACGGCAAGGAGGACGGCGGCCCCGAGTCGCCGACCCAAGAAGCCGGCGCGCGGGGAAGCAAGCGAGCCAAGACCGCCAACGGCGTCCGAAAGTCGAAAAAGAACACCGACGTCAAGGCCGCCTTTGACCTATACTGCGACGAGACGCGACGCATCCTCGAAGCCAAGAATGCCGACGATATGAACATCGAGGAGGAGCTCGTCAAGGGCTGGGAAGATCTCGCCGACGCGGATCGGGACTCGTACCAGAAAAAGGCGGACAATGCCGCGCCCAAGGACAGCGAAGAGAAGGAGGGATCGCCCGAGGCTGATGCGGGCCCCGGAAAAGAGGTTAATGATGACAAGGACGATGAAAAGGCCGAAGACGGTGACGACAACAAGGGTGATGGCGAGGACGAGGATGTCGAAATGGCCAACTACGATACCGAGGACCAAGAGACACAGATGGACTAAACTTGGGTAAACAATACCAAGACTGTAGGATGGCGACGAGGACATGTGTACTTTTTGGCGTTTTATAGTATTTATTTGTATTTGGGCCGCTACTTCGAGCAATGGGATTCACCTTCTTTTATTTTGGTTTGGGAACGTGGCATGCTGGAGACAGAGTAAAAACATCTAGGCCGCAAGTTTTTATTTTTACATGTATTATCATCTCTTGCGCGTAGCCTGGGCTTCTTTCTTGCCGCTCTACAGCACCGCGGACTCTGTGTGTACCTTCCTCTACCGAACCTCGTTCCATGTCCCCCATGGTAAAACTATGACAAGAACCTGTAACAAAAAGAAGCGTGGGGGATGGACCAAAAAATGACGCGAAGAATGAGCAAGGGGTACAACAATCGCTATCCAGGAAAAGAAAACCATGCCGTGCCAGAAAGCAAGTTGCGAGAGAGGGCGCCAGCCGGTGGCCTACTCGCCAGCGTACAAGTCGACAATAATGTTGATGCCGGCAACGACAATCTCCATCGCAATGAGAACAATCACTGAAAGAAAGCATGGTTAGCAGCTGAGCCTTGAAGTCATTGTAAAGTAACAACAGGGGAGGGGGGGAGGACTAGTACTCACCAATCCATTCCAGCTTTTCGCCGTGGCCATGACTTAGCTGGTCCTTGAGCACCGCGAGGAGATCGGCAATGACGTCCAAGCGCTCCGTCAAGAGGCCGACGCGCTGGTCCATCTCAAGGTAACTGCGGACGGCCTGATAGACGGGCTCGAGCTGGGGCTCGACCCAGAACAGCTCGGGCGTGTCGAGCACGGAGCCGTTGAGGTGGATGTTGATGCGCAGGATGAAGAGTTCACCGATCTGCATGTTGATTTGCGATCTGCTCAGGGCAATCTTGCCGGTGAGGGCAATCTGCGTGGGAATGTCCTTGCACGTCTCGACAGTCGATGAGATGAGCTCTTCAAACAAGGACGTCTGTTTTGTTTCCCAGTTAGCTTTCCGCGTTTCAACCAAGACGGGGCAAAAAAAGCAAGGGCTGAAACAAACTCACCTTGACACTTTGCGCAAGAGCATGCGAAATGGCCAGCTTGGTCATGTAGTTGTTCTTGTCACGTAGCGTGATAAAGTCGTTGTAGATGCGCGCTTGATACTCTTTTGTGTAGTAAAAGTTGAACTGCTCCGTTTCCACATCATCAGGCGCCAGCTTCTCCAGTTCAAACTTTGAAATGTGCTTGAGAAACCTCGCTTCTTCGTTTTCCGACATGCCCCATATTACGACGACGCCATAGTCAAAGAGGAATACCTCGGGTGTGTGAACTTGGGTGTCAAAATCTGGCACCGCATCCCTGTCGCCGACATCGTTAATGTTGGCCCCAAGCAGGTCTTCCTCTATGATTTGGTCCGTGGCAATGTCGTGCTCGGATGTCGCAAACTCGTCGCTGTAGCCTGAGTCCGCATTCAGGGAGACAAACGAGTCGTCGGCCCCGCCAGTCGAGTGTCGGCGCTGGTAGGACATGACGGGGTCGCGCCGGGGCGGCGGCTCCTTGGCATAGGCGTAAGGGGTGTATATACACTCATCGATGAGCTTCGGGTGGGCACCGCGAGACTTGCCGCGGCCTTTGAGGAAGCGCATCAGGCCGTCCATGTCGTAGCGGTTGGCGGTGCAGTAGGCGGTGACGCGCGGAAGCTTGCTCCTGTCCGACTTGCCGAGGCGGGCAGCGTCGCGTCGTGCATTGGGGTCCTTGATGCGCGTGTACTGCGAGTAGACGTCGCGGCCGCTCTCCTCATCGACATCCTCCTCGTCCAGCTCCGGGTTCGGCAGCAGCTTGAGCTTCTCCGTCTTCTTGGTGCTTCGCTGGGGGCCCAGCTTGCCGCCAAAGGGCGCCGGGCTTAGCATAGGCACCGAAGTATGGCTATTGCGTCGGCGCAGCTTGTTGTTGAGGGCCGCGAGCACGGGCGGACCGGCCGCGGTGACAGGAGCTGCTCCCGGGGCGCCGCTCGGCACCCCGATGGCGATGGCGCTTGGTTTCGAGGCCACGACCCGTGTCTCGGGCTCAATCGTGCGCGTGACGGGGTTGGCGCTGAATGTGACATTTCGCGATGATTTGGGACGAGATTCGGCCGTCGGAAGGAGCGGTTCTCGCTCGCCGGCGGATGATCTTGTTGATGAGTCCATGACGTGCAAGGAACGCTGGGAGACAATGTGTGGTTTTTTTTTCCGTAGTAACTATTCCTCTCAATAGATCGGCCTGTATCCTTCAATTAGTCGTACACATAGCTGGAAATGGAAGACAATGCGTTGCGCAGTTGAGAAGCACGGCAAATAAAAAAAAGCAGCCAAGGTTGATGGGTCGTCACTGGCCGCGAGACTTTTTGGAGCGGCATGAATGATGAAGTTAGTTGATGGCTGCCCACTAATTAAGAGCACTGACGCTTGTCCACATTCGGCGGCGCCAGACCGGACCTCCTCGGACCTCCAGCCTCGGCGCACACGCCGCGACTCCCTGTGGCGCTATAATAACCACCTAGGAGCCTTTTAAAGTTCGTCACTGCGATAAAAATTAGAACTATCATCAATTTTTTCCATGGTACAGATATTGTACGCTGCTGCAATTTAAACAAAGTTCGCGAATTACTCTCAAGGTTTACGTCTCTTATCAATCCACCGTCTCAACCTCGAAATGGAATCCAGCGGCGTCAAGTCGGTCAATATAGGCCTGTCCGAGACAGGCCGGGGTGTAGACACCACCATCAAGTTTGACATCATCTTGCAGGACGGTAGCTGCAGCTTCTGCGAGCATAATGCCCGTCACTTTGCGGTATTAGCATAAAAATTTAAAGTGCAATCCAGCGGCCAAGCAACTCACAGACGTAGGGGCTACCATCGTATCGTGCCTTGGCGAAAGCCTTCTTCGTTGTTTCCTCATCGTCGGGGACAGCAATGCCTCGGTACTCTAGTAGCTCCTTCGATCTGGCCTGTCGATCGGCACCACCCCCGGGCTGGGTAACGAGGCCCTTTAGCAGGCTGCGCACCGGCGGCAGGAGAGCCAGTATGACAGACGCCCATACCAGGCCCCAGTGGACGAACAAGCCTTGGAACCAGCCGTCTACTCTCATGTACTGCTTCCAAACAAACTTGTCGCCGTAAAACTCTGCCTTGCGCGATGGGATCTCAGCGAGAAGGCCCCATGTGCGTTCCACAATAGCAGCGTCAGTTGAGTCGGCCAGCGAACTGGTAAGGCGGCCGAGATGCGGGTCATAGTGAGATCCAAAAAGCGCATGCGCAAAAGGTAGACTCTGTCTATCGGGCTTCTCTGTATGAGGAGTTGGTGACAGTGCATATGGTGAAAATGAGGCACGGATTTCGGAGAGAGAGAAGACATCGAAGAGACCGAGGACCGTGGCGATAGTGCCGCCTGATGGTGTTCCCCTAAAATTGAAATTGTTAGGTTTAAACGCTGACCAGTGGAAGTCCCATATATATGTGAATCAACATACTTGAGCGTATGAATGGAAATTGTGACTTCCTTAGTATCGGCATCGAGCTCGTCGCGAACATGCTCAGCGAGCAGCCAGGTAGTGAGGTCCGAGGGAGCAGACTCTACGCCAATCTGAGGAACCATGATGGCACCAGAGTTCTTTGCGACGTCTTCGTACTTCTTAATCATGCTGTGCACCCAGACAGATTCGCCAGTCACGTCAAAGTAGTGAGTGCCAGCCTCGGCGCATACCTTGAAGACTTTCTCGCCATACTTGGAGTAAGGACCTACAGTTGACAGCAGAACTTTGGTCTTGACAGCAAGAGCCTTGAGTACCTCTTCATCGCCAATATCGGCAATTTCAATTGCTGTAAAACACGCTCGGGTTAGTGGCCGCTGACCAATGCGCCGTGATAACAATGGCTCGAGTGTCTGTCAGTGTGCTAACCAGGTGGGGTTCGGTCGGCGTTGTACTGCTTGCAGTCTCCAACTACAGCCTGTAGCTTAGCTTCAGATCGGCCTGCGACAGCCCATTTGACGTTGGTTGGAAGGTTCGAGGCAATGTGCTCAGCCGTCAATTGGCCAGTGTAACCTGTTGCGCCATTAGTGGTGGTCGTGGAGCTACAGCAGCGTGATGAAAGTACCTGTGGCGCCCAGGACGACAATGTCGTACTTTCGATTCTGCCTGCGAGGTGCCATCCTATCAATGGCTAACAGCTGGTGGAGATTATATGTTGCGTGATGCCACGAGAGCAGATAACTGATGTTGAGGAGACGCGGTCCGGAGCTGCAGGCTCAGGACAGGTATGTACAGTTAGTTGGCAGGAAACCTTCAATGATCTGCTCAGGCAAAACCGGGTGCGCAAAAGATGCAAGAGTACAAGATGTTGCAAGAGCAATGTCTATGTAAAAACTAGCCCGATATAATCACTTCATCTACGAGATTATTTTTTAACTACGGAGATGTCGACGCAATCGGCAACATCGGGAAATGCGGTGGCGGGTAATCATTCCGTGCTGTACATGCTCCGTGCTCCGCAGCCCTTGAGGCTTCCCGAGGTCGAACGCAGGACTAGCCGCATTTGGACAAGAAGATGCACGTGATCGCTCCCGTGACTCTTCCTTTTCCAGGAGGTACGTACCGACCAGCAGGCCCACTGAGAATTCGCTTGGGCCGCCCACAACCACTCACGTGCTTGCCCTAAGGAAAATCACAACTCGCAACTTTCCCAGGACCATTTGGTGGAAACCGATCCGATAGCCATTTGCACTCACACCTCAACAACCCAAATCACATACCACCGCCAAAATGACCAAGCGCACGAAGAAGGTCGGAGTTACGTATGTATTCAGAGAATTAAAAGAATTCATCAATCAATTGCTAACATCTTCTTACAGCGGCAAGTACGGCACTCGGTAAGTCAACGAAAAAATAGTGATATCCTGCGTCTTCGATGTTCGATTCAGTCCGGCGAATACCCTGCGTCCGAGTCAACCACGACAATTCAGTACCCAGACTCGCCGGGGAATTGTAATGCGTTATCCGGTCAGATTACTACGACGTCGAGTGCGTGTTGGAACAGAGTACGGATCGACGAACCTCAATATCAAGCTATCGAACGGAAGCGCATACACTTTCTCGCTGCTGGATACAGACTGCTCGCCGGTTGACGATACACGACTGATGGCTTGGGACGAATCAAACATTGGAGACAAACCCTTTTGCAGCCGACCGAAACTAACCCTCTGCTCACAGCTACGGTGCTTCTCTGCGTAAGCAGGTCAAGAAGATGGAAGTCAGCCAGCACGCCAAGTACACCTGCACTTTCTGCGGCAAGGTCACCGTCCGCCGCCAGTCTACCGGTATCTGGAACTGCCGCTCTTGCAAGCGCACCATGGCCGGTGGTGCTTACACCGTTGCGTACGTCTACTACACAAACCCTTCTGCCACTGCGACATCCTGGAGATGATTGAGCGAAAATCCAGGATGGCAAGTGGTGGGCCTGAAGCAACGAAAAAACTAACATTCGTGTGACACAGCACCCCTGCCGCCGCTGCCATGCGCTCGACTCTCCGTCGTCTGAGAGAGATTGCCGAGGTTTAAAGGGGACGAGGAGTTTTTGGGGGCAGTGGAACACAAAAAAAATCCGGTGGACATATACGGCATTTGCTTTTCGGTCTGGTGTATGGGGAACATGGTTTTGCGTGCCTGCACTATACGAGTCGACGAATTTTTTGTATGTTCGACACATCGGCTTCGACCATAGAGGTCAGTCGGTAAAGCAATGAAAAAAACAAAATAACTTTGCAACGACCAATCTCGAATTTCAATTTTTCATGATACCAAGAGAGATGATGCCTTGGGGCCTTTCATGTGACTGCTAATGATGGATTGTTTGGCGGTGGTCTATTTGCTCTGCCTGTTGGCTGCTTGGCTTGGGGGGATGAGATTTCACAGTCACGGTGGCGGAGTGAACGGTCTCAGCTTGCCACAACATTGTGGCCGGGATGCGGAATTCCTTTCCCGGATACTAAGCATGGCTGCACTGTACTCACAATATGGGTTGGGCAGCGTATCCTGGACATGACCCGCGTTTCGGGCTGGCTATCGCTACCCTTGGCTGTGCACAAAAGTGCGTCCGTCAATCGGATAGATCCAGGTCTCGGAACGACCAGCGCGGGGAGGCGGACGGTGCCTTGCGCCGGCAGGTTGTATCGCTGCTGGACGGTAGACTTGACCCTTGCCTTGCATCAATGTGCCTCTTGGTAGGTATGCATCCCGCGGTTTGTCCTGGTGACATGAGGTTGTAGATGGCCCGCGGATGCTTACCTAGTAGTCTGTCAAAGATGCACCACGTGGTTGCTTGACTCGGAACAAGGCCAAGGCTTGCATAGATGGGCTCTCCACCAACGGGGTCAGGATCACAGGAAAAAAAAAAAGGCCAAGAGTACGCGGCGAATGACGGGGCAAGCGCTTTTTGGACTAAAAAAGGACTATTTTTGATCTGCGAGCCGTCGTGGAAGAATCGAGGCAAGGCTACGTGGGTCTATGTTCAACTCAGCTCCGGTGGAGGCTTCCTTCTCCCATCAACGGCAGACTGCATACAGCTACCTCGGGTGCGCGTTAGGGTAGGTGATTCCGCGGTGCATATTTAGGGTTCTCCTGGCAGAATTAGTGTTTGCTAAAATACCGTGAGAGTGTTTAAACGATCATGCTACCGGCGAGGCCCCTGCATCTGTGCAACCTTGCAGAGTAAGGCTATACGTGAGACTGTCAGTTGGGCAATGGACACATCGTTGATTCAGCCTATCATGTTACCAAAAAAAATGGCTCTATGGATTCATCCGCTTCCGACGTGGCCCATTTTGAAACAATAGCTTTCTGTTCCGAGGGCATGGAAGCGTCAATGTGCATGGTATTCAGCCCGCAAGGTGTCCCTAACAGCGTCCGGGGGCAGTGGTCACCGATGCCCGGTGGCTGGGGTGTAAGAGCGTATCAAGTCGATGGTGCGGTGATTAATGAAGGACTGCTTCACCATGTACAACGATCTGTGGTGCCCGAACCATTCTTTGCCGCCTCATCCGATACGCACCATCGTATTTTGTACGCTACTGACGAGGGGTGGCTCGGTTCCGCATGCTCTGTTGGTAGATGCAGCCCGTACGCGTGACCCCTCCATTTAGCCCTTTTTACGAGGCTGCTAATGGACAATGGCTGCACCAACTATGACGGTCTAGGTAGCTAGCGCACGCAGCCTTGCCCTGCGTGGTTCGCTTACGTAGGTATAGCATAGCAATGGTTGATGCCAGTTTCACCCAGTTGCTGAGTGGCCCATTGACTCGCAGACACACCCACACCCCCCCGGCCACAAACCAACATACAAATGGCTACCTTGGCACGGGCTACTGGTGCCGTGGCGACGTACACGGTCGTCGCCATCGTCTACCTGGGTGCCTTTAGCCGCCTCACTCACGGTGTCTACACGCCGGCCTTTTACGACTACCAGCTGGACCGCGCGCCGGACAATGCGTCGACGCGGCTGATTCCCTACGTCGACGCGGCGCTGGCAACGCTGGCGCTGGTGCGGGCCACGCGCTCCTACGCGCTCTTCTTCTGCCTCGCGTTCCAGGTCATGGGCCTCGGGCTGCGGCTGCGGGAGGGCAAAGACGTTGCGCCAGACGCCACGCTGACGCTGGCCACGGTGGTGGCTCTGTTCGCCTCGGTGATGCGCGACATCAACGCTGCAAGACGGTAATATAAAAAGCTGCTGGAGACGGGGCGGGCGTGGGCAGAGAGGCAGGCACAGGAGGATTAGCAGACCGGCGGGGTTTCATCAGCATGTGTGTGCCTGGGATCTATGGTCTGCATATGTGTGTATCCGTGTGTGCTCTCGAAATAGAAAATGAACGGCCGGCAGACAAGAGAGAGAGACTTGGCCCCCCCCCTTCAAGTCACCTGCCTGAAGTAGGTGATCTGATGAGGGTGGGTTACTTTGTAGGTATCGGCGACGTAACTAGCCCGCGGTAAATAGATGGCTATGCGTGTCTCAAATACACGACTAATTTTGCATAGTACATTCCGCGGACCGGTGCATTTATTATTATTTTTCGGCATTATTTTTGGGACAGGGCGTGCCGGCGTCAACGTGTGCGCGATGAGTCGTAGAGGTTCTTGGGGGACTCTATGACATGGTTGACAGCGGGACCACGGTGGTGGTCGCATGCTCGAACCCCATCGAGTAGCCATGCCGTGTAGATGATTGGACGGTGCTGTTGAGCAGAAACGAGTGGCTTCCCTTTTCTCTCTTTTCTTTTTTCGTTGTATTCCCCCCCCCTTCCGTGAACCTCTTTTGGACAGGAAGAGCATCTGGGTGGATGTTTCCGGAAGGGCTAATTGTAGGTAGGCATAGTATGCGTACAAGCCAACCCCACCTGGAGTCCTCACCACCTACCTTGGCTCTGCACGCCCTGCTTGCCTACCTACCGTACCTACCTAGTACCTAACAAGCCACGCACCCGCGCCATACCTACAGGTCAGTTGTCAACTACCTACCGTAGGTACTATACCTACCTTACCTAGTCAAGTCGTCGGCCACTGGAGCGTGGCGTCTCCAGCGTGGTCGTCACGCATTGGCAGCCCCACCGGTTAGGTGTGGAGGGTGCTGTGGGCGTGCCTGATTTGCCCGTTGTAGCCTTCCATCTTTCCCATCCTTTCCCACCATCCTCCAGCCCAGCTGCGCTCGACGGAATAGTCTTTCCTGACTCTTTATTAGCCTCGTTTTCTGCTCACAAGGTACCTGGGTGGCCTCCTCGCCGTGGCTTGTTCGCAGGTACCGCCTCTCTCAAGGTAAATAAATACCTACCTACCTACCTTACCTAGCACCCAGGTAGACGTCTGCCACCAACTACCGCCCGCCTTTTAGCCTGGCCCGCCGCCTTCCCTCCCTCTTCCCTTTCCCTTGTTTCCATTTTCCCGCTCTGCCTGGAGCCACACTGCCTTGGAGCCAGAGCCCACTGCCTACCCTACCAACCTACCTACCTACCTACCTACCTAGGTATGCCCACCACCTGCCCACGGCCTGCCCGCTGCCTGCCCACTGCGCACCCACTGGACACCCGCTGCACCGCCCAACTTCCCGCCCAAAAACCCACTGCGGCTACGCTGCACATCATCCACCACCACTAACACTCGCAGTGTCAAACCATCGTCACGCCCAGCACCACGAACGAACCACGCTGCTCGATTTTGCCCCCCTGCCCGTCCTTCGTCTTTTATATACCCGTCTTCCCCATTGCCGCCATCCCCTCATCTCCCTTTTCGATTTTACATGTTTTCGTCAGACTCGGGCCCGTATTGTCGCAATCGGCATCATGTCTGAGCCTGATCAGTGCATCATATGCCTGGATCACCTACCCACGCCCGCTAGCATCAACGGTGCTTCCTCTGACGATTCCGTCACCGCCGCCTTCGAGCACGAAGCCGCTGAGCCCCAAGACAGCTATCTCAATATCGTCGCTGCCTTGGACGGCTGCGAGCACATTATTCACGATGCCTGCATCCGCTCCTGGGCCAAAAAGACCAACACCTGCCCTATATGCAGGACTCCGTTCCACTCTGTGCGAGTCTACAACGGCGTTGATGGTATGACAGACACTTCCCCCCTCAACACTAGGAATTTATTTACCTTGAAAAATCCGACAATTTGCTAACCGATTCTTCCAACTCTATAGGAACCGCCGTTTCGACATATACAGTACAGGACAAGAAGCAGGTGGCCGAGTTCGACGTCCAGCAGTGGCTTGGCGAGAATGCCGAAGAAGAAGAGGAGGAATCGAATCCCTGCCCCATCTGCAATTCGGCCGAACGAGAAGATATTCTGCTGCTGTGCGATAGCTGTGATGCTGCCTATCACACCCACTGCATCGGCCTCGACCGCATTCCTGATGGCGACTGGTACTGCATGGAGTGCGCCCACCTGTTTGAGCTCACGGAAGAATCCCAGAACGGCTCCCAGCCTGTCGATTCCGAAGCCCAACCGCGCCCCAGACAGGTTCGCAGACCAGTCACTCGCCAGCACCGCGGCTGGCACGTCCGTACCCGTGCGCGTCTGCGCCGGGCTCGCAGGCAGGCTCGCAATGCTGAGTGGCAAGGTCCGTGGGGCCAGTTCTCTGGTCGTTTCTACGAGATGAGCGACCTCGACCTCGACAACCACGACGAAGAGGATGAGGATCTCGAAAACTTTCGCCGCTTCCAGCAGCTCGATCGTCATGAACTTCAACGCTGGCAGCAGCGCATGAGCATCGCCAACCGCCTTGGCGCCCACGATGCCTTCGTCAGCACTATCCCCCCCCAGATTAGTGAGCGCTTGCAACCTGTCGCAACGCCACCCCCGCCTCCGCCCGTCCAGGAGACTCGCGACGAACGGAGAGCCTGGGGTGCCCTTGACATGGCCCGCGAAGCCGCCGGATCACCTGTTACTGTAAATGCACGCAAACGCAAGGCAAAATCCTCGACCGCATCCCCTGCAGAGCCCCTGCCTGAGCCCGAGAGGAAGCTAAAACGACCACGAACCCGCCGTTTGACAGTACATGGCGAGCCTTCTACATCTGCCTCGTCGCCAGCTGCGGCTGGTCCTTCCAATCAACAACAGGCCCGGCTAGCCATTGCCACATCGCCCATCAATGGTCCATCATCGCGACCAGGACAGCTCCACCAAACACCGAACGAGCCCGCTCTAGTTTCTGCTCTGCTCAAGGAACTGGAACCCAGTGCGCAGTCTGAAGACGAAAATGGCGCAATGCTGCCTATACGACACATGCCTGATGCATCCTCTCCAGCCATATCACCATCACCTTCAAACCATAGCAGCCCAAGGGCTATGTCGTTGACACCTCCCCCGCTCCCACGACTCAACGGGCGTCCTACTTCCCCGACGCTTTCCCTCAGCACCCACATTGAACCCGTGTATGCTCCCGCAAACTATTCACCGACCCGGTATAGCAGCGATCACAGTGACTCCGAGTCGCGCCCTGTGCGAGCGAATATAATGCGAACAGTGGAAATTCGCCAGCCGCGACCTCGCCGACCGCAGCCTACTACTACTGGGCGCACGGCAGACAGCTCTCCAACCAGACTCACCATGACTCAAGAGGACAAGAAGAGCATCAATGAAATTGTCAAGTCGGCTCTGCGGCCACACTGGCGTGCACAGAAGCTGACTACAGAGCAATATGCCGCCATCAACCGAGATATTTCTCGGCAGCTCTACGAAGAAGTCAAGGGTGCCTCGGTACTTGATGAAGCTACCCGACGCAGATGGGAGAAAAGAGCCGACCAGGCTGTTGCACAAGCCTTGTCTGATCTGACAGCCGCATGATAATGACCACGAGACGGAAACACAAGCCGAGAAGTTGTGCTACACAATTTCTCGACAGAATTGTATTGAACTGTATATCTGGCGTTGTGGATTTCACTTTGAGTTTTTTTTCGGCGATTCATACATATCCGATGGTTCGATACCCTGCGACACGCACACCACGGCGCAAAAATGAACACCATGTTTGAAGGAGCAGACACCATCGCATAGCAGGCAAAAAGGCGTTATTATTTGTTTCCAGCGAGGATAATGTCTGCAATATTTATTGGCTATCTGAACTGTACTTTGCAACTCTGTCTGATTATTTTTCAGGCCACGGGGCGAATAAAGCAAGGCGTTTTCAGGACCGGGGGCTGTGTGCAGCAGGGTCTTCTTTTTGTTGTATAGCGAATTTTTCTAAGCACATAATCACATGTCGCTCATTGTCAACTGATGCATAGGGAGGATTGTGCACATCATTACTGCCTTGACGATGCTTACTAGATTTAAAATAGAACATGTCGCATGCCTTGTCCATGACGTTGGTGTGCACACACACATTCAAAAATGAGGCATCATAGAGCAATGAGCTGAGTTTTTACGTGACATATGTCAGCAGTATCTATCTAACAGGACCCGGTGAGGTTAAATTGCAGGTACCGCTAGCGAAAAGACTGCGATGGAGTTTTCTCGGCACGTGTTAAATGATCATGACGTTTTGGGGGTGTGCAAACAAGTCTTGACGATAAGGAAAACGTGCCTTGAAGAGAAGAGAAGAGGAACAAGCTTGGCTGGGAGCCCGAAGTTTTGGTTTTAACTCGGTGGACACGCTGCCAGGGACCTGGACGCCTGAGAATTCAGGTGGACAGTGAGGAGTGGGTAGGAAGCACCAGAACAGGATGATTACAGGCTATTGAATATAGAAAATAATTTAAAAAAAAAGGTTCTTCTCTGAAGCCTCACAGTTTATTATTTTATTATTTGTATTTGTTTAATCCATCATCTTTTGCAATGGCCAACCGCTGCCAGAATCTTTCCTGACCGCCCACACAGAGTGATTACCTAAGAACTTTTTTCTTTGCGAACTGCTCCCCTGTACTGGAAGCTCTGTCGCGTGCTAACTGGGCGGGAGCGAACACAGTGGGTAAAAAAGTCGCCCAGCAAGCAGAGCAGAGCAACCACCAAAATCCTTTCCACGTCTCGTAGTCGGGAGGAGGGAACCACCACTTCCAACGGCCGCCATGTCTTCATCAAGCAGGGGAAGCCGGACATTACGATCCGTGCTATCTTGTAAGTTGTTCTTCAATTACCCTCTGTGCTGGTTTTACTCGCCAATTGGGCGTCCTGGCAAACCACCAGTCGAAAAACCAAGTCCCTTTTAAGAGGCCCTATCTAACCGATCACCAGCTTCATCATCCAGCATCTGCTCCCGATGCGCTGCCACGACCCGCACGCGATTCTACTCCGCGGCCACTGTCACCGAAACCACGACGACGACACCCGGCGCGGCCGTGCCCCCTTCCTCCTCCTCACAACCACCGGCCGCCGCCGCGGCCGCCCCCTACGACATCCGGTCCGGGCTGATCCTCACGCGGCCGCCGCTGCTGACGCGCGCGCTGCACCCCTTTGAGAACGCCTTCTTCTTCTACCAGAAGCGCCTCGAGGAGCGCCTCAACACGTCCTTTATCCCCGCCATCTACTACAAGCCCGACACGCCGCGGCGCCTCGACTGGGACCTCAAGGTCCGCGAGCGCCAGGGCACCGTCGCCAAGGAGCTCGGCGACTACCACGGCAAGAGCGCCTCGGCCTGGGACGACGAGCTGCTCGTCGGCGACGCCCTCAGCGCGCCCGCCACCGCGGCCGACCGCCTCCTGCAGGACGCCCAGGCGCGCATCAGCGACGACGCCGAGCTCATCGCCCCCCAGGACCTGGTCGCGGCCCCCGCGCCGCTGCCCCGCGCGACCGAGGCGGACGCCGCAAACGACGTCAAGCGCCTCGACCGGAAGCTCGACCAGACGCTGTATCTCGTCGTCAAGGGCAAGGACGGCTGGGAGTTTCCCGCCGATGTCGTCGCCGAGTCGGAGAACCTTCACGTTGTACGTATCAATCCCCCCACATGTGCTTTTCGTTCTTCGGAAAGAAGCTTCTTCTTGTGTATGTGTGTGAAAACTAACGTTGATCAATCAGGCTGCCCAGCGAGTCCTTGAACAGGCCGCCGGTGTCAACATGAACACCTGGATCGTCGGCCGCGTCCCCGTCGCCCACCTCGTCGACGAGCCCACCTGCGCCGAGGACGGCGCCGTCCAGCAAAACGGCCGCAAGACCTTCTTCCTCCGCGGCCGCATCATGGCCGGCCAGGCCGACGTCGCGGGCAACGCCCTCGGCTACACCGACTTCCAGTGGCTGACGCGCGAGGAGCTCGAAAAGGAGCTGCCCGCGGCCTACTTCCGCGGCGTGCGCAACATGATGTCGGATAGGTAAAAGAATCATGTTGGGAGATGGGGACCTGCGTTGAGAACTTGACAAGAAAAAAAATGTATAAATATATGGCATGGCGGGAGTAAAACCCTTTTTGGTGGATGGGGTTTAGGAAAACTTGGTTATGTGTAACCAGGTTTGACATGTACAATCACCGTCGCGTTGTGCGATCATCTTGTTCTTCTATAGTCTTTGAAAAAATGTATACCAAACTTACAATGGCATACCACTCGAATAGCATTAACGTGCATTTGCCTCTCTATAAAGTACTGAAAGTGCGTACGACACGGCGAAATCTGATTGCGAGAGCGAAATCCGTAAATATAGAATAAAGTAGCGAAAAAAAGATAGCCCTTAAACATGTTCCTTGATATGGCGACATCATTAATTTTCAACAAACGCAAACCGGGAAAAAAAAAGGCCAGCCTTTGTCCACCCACGGGACATCCAACCAGCCCCAATCTTTACACAAGTAAACATGCCCCTTTCCAACGCCAAAGACTCCAAGCAAACAGACAACACCGAGTTCCTGCCACAGGCACGCCTCCTCTCCCAGAAAGAACCCCCCCCAAAAAAACACAGGTATTGCTATTCCCTGGCCCTCGTTACGTTGCAGTAGCAGGCTTGGCCTGACCCTCGACAAAGTTGAGGGCATCCTCGCGGGGCACGCAGTTGACGCCGCTCGTCTTGTTGTGGAACGTGACGCCGTAGCACTTGTCAGCCGTGTGTACTATTTCGGGACGGAACGTGGTGCAGATGAACTGCGTGCCGGCCTCGTTGGAGATGGACTCGAGCAGGGCCGCGACGGCCGTGCGGTACTGCGCGTCCAGGTTGGCGTCGACCTCGTCAAAGATGACCATGGGGCTGCTTTCCGTCTGCTGCAGGGCGAAAATCAGGCACAGAGCGCAGAGACCTAGGATAATGATTTAGCATACAATTGGACACAAGATATGACCGCGCGGGGGAGCTTACTCTTTTGACCGCCGCTGAGCTGCTGAATACGCTGCTGCTCGTCCAGGTGCTTCGAGTTGAAAGACACGCTGATTCCGACACCAATGTAGTTCTCAACGCTGCTTCTAGCTTCCTCGTCCGACTCGTCGAGGTCTTGACGTCTGTCGGTTCTGCGTTGGATAACAAGACGACCGTGACCAGCAGGCACCAGCTTCTGGAAAATGTTGGCAAACTCCCTGGACACTTGCTTGAACGTGCGCTCAATGGCCTCGTCCTTGCGGCGATCCAAGTGCTCAACAAGCTCCTCAATGGATCCCTGCGAGGCGTCTAGTTCCTTGCGACGCTTCATCAGGTGATCTTCCTGCTGTGTAAAGTTGCTGTACTGCTCAAATGCCTTCTTGTTCACGTGCTTGTACTTCTTCAGTGCCTCGTTGACCTTCTTGAGCTTGTTCGTAATCACATTGGCTTGCATGTGCTCGTATTTGTCAAACGCTTCCTCGGGCAGTACACCCAACTCGCGGATGTTCTTGGCACATTCCGCTGCCTGCGTGGTGAGGAGAGCCTTGCGTTGTAGAGTCTTCTCCAGGCGCTTCTGCTGCTTCTCTATTCTTGTAGAGATCTCGTTTTGCTTTTGTTCGAGCGAGGCACGCTCGGTCGTAATATTCTCTGCGCGCGTCGTGAGTGTTTCCATCTGCTGCTCCGTTTCCTGTAGGCTGGCCGTGACCGACTTCAGGGTTGCCTGGGCCTTCTGAAGCTCCTTTTGGGCATCACCCAGACCTCCCGATGTACCGGTCGAAGAAGAATTCTCAAATGCTTGACTGCTGAGCTGGTCAAGTTTCATTTGTAGGTTCTGGCGAAGGTCGACTTCCAGGAACTGTTTCCTGCGCTCTAGCTCTCGCCTGGTATTGCTGATTTCATTCCATTGCTGCTGGAGCTGTTGAGCCGTGACAGTCAGACTCTCGAGCTCCTGCTCTTCAGCAGCAGTCAAACTCTTCTTGAATTCGGTGCCCATTTCAGCTTCATGGGCCGCAACCTCTTCCATGAAAACATTCATGTTCTTCTCCACAGCATCACGACGTTTCATGGCAGCGTCAAGGTGAGCTCTCTCGCCCTCAATATGAGCAGTCTTGTTTCGCAGCTCATGCTTCAGAGGCTCGAAACCATCTTCAGCTTGCCGAAGTTTTTGCTCCGCCTTTTGCACCTCGGACATGGCCGCCGTAATTTCCTGATCCTTGCGCTCAATCCGATCTCTCAGGTCGCGAGACTGCGCCACCAAGCTGTCGAATTCGCTTCGCCACTTGTTTGCAGAATGAACAGCTTCGAGTCGTGATTTCCTGGGGTCAATGTAACCACCAGTCATGGCACCTCGCTTGTTTGTTGTGTCACCCTCCACAGTAATACCATCAACGCCATGACTGCGCGCATACTGGGCAGCCACTGCTAGGTTGGGACAAACAACGGTCTTGCCAAATACCTGCTGAAACGCCCTCTCATACATGGAGTCAAAACTGATTTTGCTCAGGAGTGGCACGGCGTCGCTAGACTTTGGCATATTGATGTGTCGCGGTCGGAGCTGTGCCAGCGGCATGAATGTGACTCGTCCACCACGCTGTTTGAATAGGATATCGGCCAAATAGGTAGCAGTGTCGGCGTTGTCAACGACATAGTGGAAGAGGCTAGCGCCGGCAATTTGTTCGACAGGCAAGCGGTATGCTTCGTTGACTTCGAGCAGGTCAGCCAGGGTACCATAGGCACCGGGAAGGTCCTGGTCCTGCTTCAACCGTCGGATTGTCGCAAGACCACGAGCTGTGGCTCCATCGACTGCGTGAGACATTTCTCTATCAGCCTGCTCCTTCTCCTGGCGTGCGTTGGAGATGACCGAGTTAAGTTTGTCATCTTCGCGGCGTAGCTGTTTGCGCTCATCATTTAGCTGATCCAGTTTCTGTCTAGTCTCGGCAGCCTCGTCGGCATGGCCAGTTCTGTCGCTGCTCCAGTTGGCAAGGCGAGATCGTAACTCAGCAATCTCTTCCTCGCCATGCCCAATAAGTTGCTGAACGCGTTGCACTTCCTCATCAGCGTCCATGCGATTCGCCTTTTGCGTGCTAGTGGTGACGGTGAGTTCTTTTATCTCTTGCTTCAGCCATGCATCACGCTCAGACTTGTTCTTGAATCGGGATCCTCGGCTCTGCTTGGAAAAGAGACGGCCGCGGGCACCTTCAGAGGCGTCGAGCTGCCTGCGGACCTCATTCTCCTCCTGCTTCTTCTTGTTGTACTTGGGAAGCAGCTTGGTGAGCTCATTCTCCTTGGCCGCAATGTCACTTTGCACAGATTGGAGCTCAGAGGCATGCTGAGAACGTGCTTGCTCGTGGGCCGATTGGCCTTCCTTGAGATTCTTGACTTTGAGCTCAATTTTCGCCAGAGCCTTTGCACTATCGCGGCGGTCCTCTTCAAGTTGATGACGGTCAATTTGCAAAAGCTCAATTTGGCGCTGCAGTTTGTGGATCTCAGCATCAAACTTTGCCAAAGTCTTTTCACCTTCGAGGAATTCGGCACGACGCGTGTCGGTGGTATCGAGGCCTTCTTGTCGCGCATTATCGATATCCTCAAGCGCAGACTGAACAGTGACCTGTTCGCGGTGGTGGTAGGCGTATTCGAGACAGCGCCTTTCGCGATCTTTGTCCTGGAAGCCACGCAGCTCTTCCTTTTCTTCTTGAAGCTCGGCTAGTCGCTCTTTGATATATACGAGGAGTTCGTCGATCTTTTCGCGCTTGTTGTTTGTTTCGTTCATAATCTTGAGTGATTCGGCTCGGCGCGCTTCGTAGACCTGTGTACCCGCAACCTCCTTGAGGAGGTTCAGTCGGTCGGATTCCTTCATGTTTGTCAAAGCCGTGACGCGGCCCTGCGGAACAATATAGTATGGGTTGGAGCGGGAGAAGCCGGCAGCTTCCAAAAGATTCGTGACGTCGGTCTTGGTGACTACTTTGCGGTCGACAGAGTACTCGTCCTTTTTCAAGCCAATCGTGCGTCGCAGAACAACTTCCTTGTTACCTGTAGGGAAGCGATCATCGGTGTTGTCAAAAATGATCTCCACGTATGCGGACATGACGGCAGAGCCAGAACCCTCGTGGAGGAGGCCTTGGCGCTCCTCACGGCTCATCTGGGTGTAGGCATCACTCAGGACGAAGCGAATCGCCGCGAAAAAGTTACTCTTGCCAGAACCATTGCGACCAACAATGACATTCGTCTTGGGCGAGAAGGGCTCAATGACCGTTTGGTCCTTGTAGCTGCAGTGCGGGTTAGAGGGGGGGCGTTGGACGGTGTGGGAGGTTGGGCGGGACAAACCTCTTGAAGCCCTGGATGATGATCTGTTTAATATACATGATGAATTGCGCTGGGGTTTGAGCGCAATTTTGGCGGCTACAATGAATGCGCCTCGACTTGGCTTATTGGCGGCGACAAGAAGTCGTGATGAGGCGATGCGCTGCGACGCGTCTCAGCATGACCCGCGATAATTGTAAGTGGTGGAGGGTCGCGCGTTTGAGCGACGCACATTGAACTGACCAATGCATCCGGAGTCCGCTATTCAGCCGGCGCAGCTGTGGGGCACCCTGGTGGTGGACAAAGCTCCTTCCCTGTCTTTGCTGTTGCTGACACTGCCTCATGCAATAAGCGGGACTACTGCCTAGATATATGCATAACTCGTGTATATGATATGATAACGGCCGTTTGCTACTGTAGCTTGCACCACCATCTCGTACCGATTTGCCCTCAGAAAGATTGTTCAGATGCATTACGAGAGCTTCCCTATCTTTTGCTTGCCCCTAGACTTGTTTGTGCGAATGGAGATATTGAGCGGATCAAAACAGCAACTACGGTAGCTTATCTCCTCCGAATTAGCTCACCACGTCCAAACACTACCATTGGCGGACCCTTGACAAGCATTTCTCAGCTGCTTTACCGAGCCAGGGTTCTGAGCACGCTGCAGATCGTTTTGTTGTGATGCAATAAGACCTGCATATAGCGACGATGATGTAAAGCCAGCGCCGATCTCGGGCCTCATTATAAATAAACTAGGTGAAGCCGAGGAAGTCATCGGGCATGAGTTCACCCAACGAGCGCATGGAATACATGGCCGTGGCGAAGATTAGTTCAGCCAGCCTACTGGTCATACTAATAAGCAGCAGCGAACCCCAAGCCGTGGACGCCATCTAGATTTTAAGACAATGTCTCACACAGGGTGCCAATGGACTTGCCAGCTGTCCGACACCCCCAGATCTTTCAGCTGTATTCAGAGAGTCAATGCGGGCCAGATAAAATGAGTACTCGCTCATAAATAAAAACATCTCTGTTAAAAAAAAACGCTCAATCTTTCCCGAAGCACAATTCCAGGATACTCGACAGTTGCTGCATCTTTCCGCGCAAATGTCCCGAGCTGCCGACCCTTCTGCTGTCCTCGAAGCGGCTGAAGATACGCCACTCCTGCACGATGAAGCACTGCAGCTTGGGCCCAAGGAATCAGCCAAACATGGGCAACCCGCAGAACGCATGCGGCTTTTCCAGCTCATTCTGCTGTGCTACGCACGCTTAATGGAGCCCATTGCCTTTTTCTGCATTTTCCCTTATATTGCGGAAATGGTCCAGCGCAATGGTGATCTGCCCGACTCTGACATTGGCTTTTACAGCGGCCTGCTCGAGTCGGCCTTTTCAGTCACCCAAGTGATGTTCTTGATGGCATGGGGCATCCTGGCTGATAAGATCGGTCGCAAGCCGGTTCTCGTCGTGAGTCTGATCGGCATGGCCATTGGTCAAGTTCTCTTTGGCATGTCCACCACCCTCTGGCAAATGGCTCTCTTTCGGAGCCTGACGGGCATTTTCTCCAGCGCCAATCTTGTCATCCGTACCATGATTGCGGAAAACTGCACACCCGAAACCAGAGCGCGTGCATTCAGCTGGTACTCTACGAGTGGCAATATCGCCGTCTTCCTCGGCCCGCTTCTTGGTGGTCTGGTCGTCGACCCGGCACAGCAATACCCCGACATCTTCTCAGGCATCAAATTCGTCGAAAAGTACCCTTATGCACTGTCTGGACTTCTTGTCGGATTCATGGGATTGACTGCAGCCGTTGGATCTGCCATTTTCCTCCAGGAAACCCTGCCCTCAAATTCCACTCCGGACAAAAACAAGGACAGCTACCCCGAAAGCGAGCAGACAACATACCAGATCCTGACATCCCCGCACGTTCCACGCGCGATGTTGATATTTGGTGAAGTCATGCTTCTTGCGTTCTCTTGCGTTGCCATCTTTCCTATTGTTTTGTACACAAAAGTCAACATAGGAGGTTTTGGATTTTCCACCTCCCAGTCGACCATGTACATAACCATACAAGGGCTTAGTGAGACTGCCTGGCTTCTGCTTGCGTTCCCTCTGCTTCACTCCCGAGTCGGCTCTATGGGAGTTGTTCGTATATGCTCTGTGGCATTTCCTTGCGCCTTTGCTGCCCATATTCTCATGAATGCACTGCTTCGCGATGAAAGCGAGGCCGCCCATGCTCTGTCATCGGTTTTTGTCTGGATCATGGCGCTCTGCGTACCAGGAGTATGGATGGCTTTTACTGCCGTGCAATTGAGACTCAATGAAGTAAGCCCAGGCCCACATGCTCTTGGTAAGATCAATTCTATTGCAGAGCTGCTCGCCAGCTTGGTGAGGGCTATCGTGCCGCCCATGATTAGCTCAATTTTTGCCATTGGAGTGAGAGACCAGATCTTCTCCGGATACTTGGCTTGGGTCGTTCTCATCGTATTTTCTCTTCCCCTTCTGGGGACATTCTTGTGTCGCTAAACACAATGGCCCGAAACTTGTATCTACTGCGGGCACGACAATGTACTTTAATGTGGAGGCGGAGTTGCTATGCGGCTGCATACTTTCCGGAGGGGCAAGGCGGATTTGATTAAAAGACGGACCGTGTTGAAAAGTTAGAAAGTGATCTATCGAATTGTTTCAAAACTGTAATCATTAGCATTTATTCAGTCCATAAAGCCTGTGCACACTGGTTACTGATGACGGGCCGCCGTGATTCCCAAACCTGCCAGGCCATCTCACGGAGGTATCCAAACACGTCAATTTTCCAGACAAAAGCGAATAAATGAAAGTCTACAGATTAGAGCAAATGAATCACACTTTAGAAAGACCGACTGTGGCCGAATTACGGCTAGGTGATGGGCATTATCTGAGTCAAAAGACCCCGGTATGCATGCAGCCGAGCTGCACGTAACCATGTCGAGAACCAAAAAAGACAAAATGTGATAGATCTCTGTTTCCTTAATGCCTCAGCAAAACTTTTGTCTCTGCAGGGTCGCAGTCATGTTCATCTCTGCAGGACTGGCCAGTATATAGCATCATCGTTGTGTCTGAGTTCAGCTCATGGCAGACGTCCACATGATGCATCGAGCAATCTAGGTTTACTAGGTTTACGGAAAGCCAAGCAAACAAAGTCATGGAGTATTCATGCAGTTATAGACCGTAAACATGTTCCCATTTCAGAAACTGTTTCCAACGATACCTTGAAGACATAAAAATAACACACCCACAGACGCTTTTCCTCTTGGTACACATATTACCCAAAAAGTTGCAATTGCAAGTCAAAACCACTCATTTTTAATGTTGGACATGACCTCTAAGCTTCTCCTTGCGGCCTTGGTGCCCGCGGCTTGGGCTGCTGCAGTCGTCGCCGACCAGCCTCCCAAGCTGGGTGCCGTCGCCTCCCAAAACAAAATCTGCAGCAAGATCGGCACCCGCTTGCTACTAAAAGGCGGCAACGCAGTCGATGCCATGGTTGGAACCGTCCTCTGCGTCGGTACTGTCAGTATGTATCACAGCGGCATTGGCGGCGGCGGCTTTGCTCTCGTGCGCGACGCCAACGGGCACTACGAGGCAGTCGACTTTCGTGAGTCTGCGCCTGCGGCCGCTTTTGAGGAAATGTACCGCGGTAATTTTGACGGTAGTGTTTTTGGCGGCCTTGCCAGGTGTGTGCACGCCCCTTCCCCTTCGGATATCCTTCCTTATTTCCTTACTGACAGTTGCGCTGTAGTGGTGTGCCTGGGGAGCTTCGTGGGCTGGAATACATGCACGGCAAGTATGGGAAGCTGTCGTGGTCCGACGTTGTTCTGCCTGCCGCGCGCGTCGCTCGCGATGGGTTTCCTGTCAACGCCGACTTGGTCGAGGCGATGGACTCTGTCGAGCCCAATGACTTTCTCACAAAAGACCCGAATTGGGCCACGGACTTTGCGCCTAATGGGCATCGTGTGAAGGTCGGCGAAACAATGACTCGAAAGCGATATGCAAAGACGCTGGAAACAATTGCAGAGAAGGGAGCGACTGCTTTCTACTTTGGTGACGTGGCAGCGTCCACCATCAAGGCCTTGAGAGCGTCCAATGGGACCATGACGCTGCAAGATCTCGAGACGTACGAAGTCAAGTCGAGAGAGGTTGCCAGCACCCAGTACAAGGACTACAAGCTCACTACCGTAGGTGTGCCCGCTTCTGGTGTCGCCGTTCTCAGCGCACTAAACATTCTCAGCGGTTACAAGTATTTCGGAAATATTGGCTATGACCTGCTCTCTACTCATCGCCTGGACGAGGGGATGAAGTTTGCCTATGGACAGCGCACGAGACTGGGCGACCCGTCCTATGTCACTGGCATGACTGAATTCACAGGGTACATGGTGAATCCGGCCACGGGCAGTGAGATTCGAGGCAAGATATCCGATGTCAGGACCTTCAACTCGACCTACTACGACCCACCCAAGATCATCACCGTCGACACGCCTGGGACGTCGCACATGGTGACGGCCGACGCGAGCGGCATGGCTGTATCGCTAACGACGACGGTCAACCTGCTGTTTGGCTCCCTCCTGATGGTGCCCGAGACGGGCGTCATCATGAACAACCAGATGGACGACTTTAGCATCCCCGGCAAGAACAACAGCTTTGGGTACGTGCCCAACCCGGCCAACTACATCGTGGCAGGCAAGCGCCCGCTGTCGTCGAGCTCGCCGGTCATTGTCGAGACGTCGAGCGGCCACTTTTACTACGCCATCGGCGCCGCGGGGGGCAGCCGCATCATCTCGTCGACGCTGCAGAACATTCTGCACGTGCTGGGTTCGGGCAGGACGGTGCCGGACGCCCTGGCGCAGCCGCGACTCCACGACCAAATCTTGCCGGCGACGACGATGCTCGAAAACAGCTACAATACGCTGGCGGCGGAATACCTGGCGAGCCTGGGCCACAACGTTTCCTTTGTCGAGCCCCGCTACAGCGCCGCGCAAGGCTTGCGGCTGCTCCCGAACGGGACGTTTGAAGCGGCCGGCGAGCCACGGCAGCTTGACTCGGGAGGATATGCAGTTTGAAGGGGGAATGCGCTGTAGGGTGTGAAATTCAACATTTTCGGTCCGGATGGTTGGTTGTCGTTTGGCTGCGCTTAAACTCAACGGGTGGCTCGCATGCTGCATATATAGCTGTTAATGCTTAAGTAATATTCTGCGCAGAATTTCCACGAGCATCGTGTATTACGAGTCCGTAAACGTTGAGTAACGCAAATACCTTTTCAAAAGTCTGGGTTGAGGTGATTCTGCTGGGATATATCAGGGTGCTGTTCTGCCGACGGTTGAGAATGCAATCAGCCGTCTCGTGTTACACCACTGTTGGCAAACGAAGGCTACACCGCACAAATCCTCCCCGACATCGGTAGTTTTCAAACGATCATGGGAAAGTGGCTGGAATACCATATATCGAATATATTAATACGCGTATTTTGCCCAATTTGAGAGGTCCGGTCGACAGCCCACTACCGACCCCGTGGGACAGCGTGGGACAGCTCTTCATTCGGGCCCCACACCCGACACGCTTGCCGAGGCAATGGTCGGGGACGGCGTCAGGAATACGCTGCTCTGACAGGCCAACTCAAACACCGGCGCCCCGACAAATCATCCCCGCGGTTACCGAACCGAATCATCTACCATTGCGAAAAGTCCGGGGTAAATCAGCATATAATCTGTGCCACCCATTGACCGCAACCTGTCGTCTGCAAATACTCTTGAGCTCATCATCACAAGCACAAGCCATCCTCACGAGCACAAGCCACCACGATTCTATCTCACCGCAACTCGAAGCTTGCCACGCTCGACCTTCCCCTTTCCTTCATTCACCAAATCGCGTAGAAACAAACCATCATCATGTCATATCCCGAGTCACATTACCTGAGCCCTGTTTGGAAGGATGGCCTTTTCAGTGAGTGAACCAACGGCAAACGCGCACGCTGTGGCACGCGCTAACCACGAGGCACCCCCCCAGATGGCAAGGTCGCCTTTATCACCGGAGGCAACGGCACCATCTGCAGCATGCAGGCCAGAGCGCTGGTCCGTCTAGGCGCTAACGCCTGCATCATCGGCCGCAACGTGGAGAAGACGGACAAGGCGGCCAAGGATATCGCTGCCGTCCGTCCCGGCGCCAAGGTCATTGGCATCGGCGCCTGCGATGTTCGCAATGTGAGGATTTGTCGGATCCGCCTGTGAGCTTGAGCAGTACTAATGTGAAAATTCGTAGGCTGAGCATCTGAAGAATGCCGCGGAACGCTGCGCCAAGGAGCTGGGAGGTATTGACTACGTCATGTAAGTTGCTCTATTCCAGTCAAGCCGCGTGTGCAATTTTGAGCTGAATCGCTGACCGTCTGTTAGTGCCGGTGCTGCTGGAAACTTCATCGCGCCGTTGGAGGGCCTGAGCCCCAACGCCTTCAAGTCCGTCATGGACATTGACGTGCTGGGCACCTTCAACACCATCAAGGCGACGCTGCCGCATCTCCTCAAGAGCTCGACGCCGCGCATCATCTACGTGTCGGCCACGTTCCACTACACGGGCCAGATCATGCAGTCGCACGTCTCGGCGGCCAAGGCGGCTGTGGACTCGCTGATGGCCTCGGTCGCGCTCGAGTACGGCCCGCGTGGCGTCAACAGCAACGTGATTGCGCCGGGCGCGATTGAGGGCACCGAGGGCATGGACCGGCTTGGTGGCGACGCGGCCAAGCAGCCCAACAACGCGCTGGTCAAGGAGATCCCGTCGGGCAGACTGGGCACGGTGCGCGACATTGCTGACGCCACGGTATATCTGTTCAGTGAGACTGGCAGCTACGTCAACGGCCACGCGCTGGTCGTGGATGGTGGTGGCTGGCGCCGACAGCCGGCGTTTACTCTGGGACATGGCGGGTACAATTACCCCGATATGTTCCTGGACGACGACAAGGCCAAGCTGTAAAGGAGAGACCAGACGGTTGGTAGAGAATATTTAAACATGGCGCTTGAATATCCCTGCTCGAAGATGGTGTCAGGGGAAGAGTCTTCCTCTGGCAGCCCTTGTATAGATACATCGACTTGCGCATGTATGTTGCTGGATGCCGGCAGCCCATGATCGCTTTAGGTAGACTGAGATACAATGAAATGCATATAATTACTTTGCATTGGTTCCGAGCGAGGATATTTCACGGGCGAGGCCCAGTGAGGAGCCAGCTGGGACTATTGACGAAGCAAGGCTGGCGGACTAGGATGAGTATGCGCGAGATATGCAAAGCTGCCGATCATGCGAGCGTAGGGCGATAGGATGTGGAAAGTCATTTGTTGAACCAATGGAGAGCTTGGTGATGCGCCAATCTCGAGGCAAATAATGTACATCTCCGTGGGCATGCGGCGTTATCGGTGTCTGCCGCCTTCGTTGCGGGTTGGGTGGGCCGTTGGTAGAGCGGAGACCGGCGGTAGCCAGCTCGGTCGTTGGGCGTTGAAATTCCCAACGTGCGGTGGCGGCCTGAACAAGGCAAGAAGGGCTCGGCAAGGTTGACCAATGTATCGACGAAAAGAACGCCACAGTTAAAAAATATGATGTCGCACTAGGAAACATATGGTGGTTTGTGCGTGGATGCTGGGCGAGCGGTTCGTCGGTTTGTCTGGATTTGGTGAGGCTGGTGGGATGGAGATGGATTTGCGGAGAAGGACAATTGCCTAGCGCAAGATTAGCAGAAGGGGGGAAGGAAGGAGAGTTTAACGAAATCGTTGCAGCGGCCGCGGAAAAGCTCGATATTGATATCCCAAATCCATGTGGCAGACTGGGGTCTCATGTGGACAGTCAGCCTGCAGCTGGAAGTCGGGGTGAGCAGCGCTCGGTGGTTCGCAAAGATGGATCTAGAGGGGTAGTTGAAGACGATGCTTGTTCAGACGAGGGATTGAGCGAGAATACTATTTGCTGTCCATCCTGGCAGCTGAAGAGCGGGATGCCTGGAAGGGTTGCAGTGAGAAAATATTGTTTGCAGTGCATACCACTGGTGGTGAGGCTAGAGCGAGCCTAGAACAACAGCGCATCTCCAGGCCTGTGGCGGCCCCTCTCGCCCCTGTAAAGCCAATGGCATGGCCCCGAAGACGCCCCAAAGTGCCCCAGAGCCCCGAAAGGTATCCCCGTCGGTGGCCGGGAGTGGGGCCGACAGTCCAATCGCCATGCTTCCCGCTCCAGCTGGCCAGCCTTCGGCGCCCTTTTGTAGCCGGGCAGCCGCTGCAACCACTGAATTGACCAGTACAACTACGGATACGGCAGTACTGTCAGGCTATCAAAGGGCAAACGAGAAACGACGGGGCGCTTGCCGAAAAGAGAAGAGGGGCATTCTCAAGTGATAATGAATTATGGAAAAAAAAAACTATTTGACCAGGCTCGGACCCCATCCCATCCGTCCGTCAGCCTGCCGTTTGTTCCTCTCGTCTAACCATCACCAGTGGTCCGTATTGCCAACTCTCTCTTGCGTCCGGAGCTGCAGTTCGAGCTTGTGCATACCCAATTGTCTCTCCCCAGCCTCAGACAGAGTCTCACCACACCACCAACCCACCCAACCATGCACACCAAGCTCCTCGTCTCGGCCCTCGCCGCGGCCGGCCCCGCGGCCGTCTCCGCCGAGACGGTCCTTGGCGTCTACGTCTTCCACCGTCACGGCGACCGCACCTCCAAGTCGTACCCGCCCACCAGCCTCACGGCCCTGGGCGCCGACGAGGTCTACGCCTCGGGCACCTTTTACCGCGGCCGCTACGTCACCAAGGCCGCCGCCGACAAGATCTCGACCCTCTCCGACGGCGCCGCCGTCCTCTCCCAGCTCAGCGTCACCTCCCCCAAGGACGGCGTCCTCCACAACTCGGCCACCACCTTCCTCCAGGGCCTCTACCCGCCCCGCGGCGACGCCGGCAACGAGACGCTCGCCAGCGGCAGGTCGGTCCAGGCCCCGCTCGGCGGCTACCAGTACATCCCCGTCGACGCCATCTCCGACGCCGCCACCATTGAAAAGGCCGAGAGCAATGCCTGGCTCCAGGGCAATACCGGCTGCACCAACGCCGAGGTCAGCTCCAAGAACTACTTCAACTCGGCCGACTTCAACAAGACCTCGGCCGATTCCAAGGACTTTTACCAGAGCCTCCTGCCCGTCATCAACTCGACATTTTCGGCTGCCGATGCCACTTTCAAGAATGCTTACACCGGTACGTTGCTACTTTCCAATTACCTCTACCCAGGATCGTCTCGCTAACAGCATCAGTCTTTGACTACGTCAACGTCGCCTCCATCCACAACCAGACCATTCCCTCGGGTGACCTCGTCAAGCCCGCCATGCCCCGTCTGCTCACCCTCGCTTCCATCCACGAGTGGAACCTGGCCTACAACAGCTCCGAGCCCGTCCGCGCTATTGCCGGCTCCGTCCTCGCCGGCCAAATCCTCGGCGCCCTCGACGCCATCGCCAAAGGCACCAAGGGTGCCGCCACCTTCAACGCCCAGTTTGGTGCCTACGGCACCTTCATGGCCTTCTTCGGCCTCGCCCAGATGCCCGCCGCGAGCCCCGACTTTTACGGCATCTGCGACTATGCCTCCTCCATGACCTTTGAGCTCGTCACCAACGCCACTGCCGGCTCCGACGGCAAGTACAACCCCGACGACCTCTCCGTCCGCTTCTTCTTCGCCAACGGCACCGCCACCGACGACTCCTTCAAGCAGTGGCCCCTCTTCGCCCAGAAGGAGACCACACTCTCCTGGCCCGCCTTCAAGGACGGCATGAACAAGTTTGCCATCCAGGATAATGCCCACTGGTGCAGCACTTGCGGCAGCACCTCGGGCAAGTGCGCCGCCAATGGCACCTCGTCCGACGGCGGCTCCGCCTCCACCAAGGGCTCCTCCGGCTCTGGCGGCGTCTCCCGCCCCGTTGCCGGTGTCATCGGTGCTCTCGTCACCCTCGCTGTCATCCTCGGTGTCCAGGCTGCCATTATGCTCTTTGGTGGCTTCCGCCTCATGAAGAAGTCTGCTCTCCGCCCCCAGGGCAACACGGAGGCTGGCATGAAGGCGTAGACTTATACAAAAAGAACTCCCCCATTATGAGAATGGAACAACGTGTAAACGGATGTAAATGAATATCGTTTTTCTGCATATATACAAACATAAATATTGTTTTTCTACCTACGGCCATGACTTGCTCAAAGTGACATGTATTGCCTAGTTGCTAGTGACAGCTACCAACACCACGACGGGAATCCGTCATGAGCACAGCGCGGACACAATCCTCGAAAAAAACGTTAAAGACATTGTCTCACATATATGCAATGTACATGCATGAGATGCCAATATATGGTGGCGTAGCTGTCATGAAGACTGCATTGCGATCCACATATGGCGATAAAGTCCTTGGCATCGGACTCGCAGTGCTGGACCAGAGTCGGCACGAAGTCAATACTACAGCGGGTTTGGACCATGCTATCACCCTTAAAATCGTGGTTGTACAGGCTCAGGCTGATTGCGGGGTTTGGGTTCGTGATCAAATGGGATGTTGTCGCAGCCAAGGAAAGAGGCCAGGCGAGGCAGGACAGGCAAGACGTCTCTGCAGACGGGGACAGACTACATACACCCCCCCCCCCCCCAAAGGTCCGTACTGGTCTCGATAGTAACATTTGTGACTGGCTAGCAGCATCTCTCCCTCCAATTTATGTGACTGCGTAACAAGGTTACTGCGAGCAGCAGACCCCATCTACGCCAATAACGTACAACGTATATAGACTGCTCGAGGGTCGCCCACCACTTAGTCGGACGGCGCCATGGAAGCACGCGCGAACTGCATTGTTAGTCACAGCAGCAGAAAAGTACATCAGCCAGAGAAACAATTTGTTTTTTATCGAGCAGATTCCTTTTCAATCAACAATCGCACACACCGCGAATTATGGCTTGGCGGAAGTTGCATGCGTGTGCATGTGCATGTACATGAAGCCACAGCGGCAGCCTACATCATATGCAACCGTGCAGGATACTTCCGCGTGCCGGTATTTTACACTGCAACTTTTACAGTACCCACAGAGGTCTCCATTACTTTCGGTTAATGTAGAGCTCACAGTGGAAAGTGAGGCTGAGCCTTCCCCTTCTGTCCCTGTCGCGACGCAGCGGCTCTCAGATAATAAGCCGTTTGGAGTCACAAGTCACTCTCTCTTATTCACTTTTTTTCCCTCTCCCTTCTTGCACACTATTACTCTATTTCAATATTGTTGTATTATCTGACATCATGCCGGAAACCCCTGCCAGCATCATTGCGCAGTTGGCCAGCTACGATGACAAGAGCCTGACGGACGACCCGCAGGCGCGAAGAGCTGCTCTGGCCTTGTCCAAGCAACTGTCGACCTCGTTGGAGGACCCGAGCACATACGCCTGGCAGACCGCTCTATTGGTTCGTGATTTTGCTTGAATGCTTTTACCCTTTCCGCTATGCCAGTCCACAACCTTCTACACCTCCTCAGCCCACGACCATGTCTAGCGCTCACAAGATGTATAAAAACAGCCGTTGAGCAATTTTGCCGTCCGAATTGCCATTAATCTCGAAATCTTCTCCCTTCTCGCCGCCCAAAGCGGCCCCGTCTCGTCGTGCTCCATCGCCGCCGCCACGCGCAGCGACCCGACGCTCGTGTACCGGCTCCTCCGCGCCTGCGGCAGCATCAACTTCGTCCAGCAGAGCAGCAGTGACGACGCGTGGTCCGCCAACGCCGTCACCCGGGCCATGGCCGGCCGCTCCATGGCCGCCTGGCACCGGATGTTCTGGGACCTGCAAGTGAGAGCGGCCACGCACGGCCCGCAGGCCCTCCGCGAAGGCTACCAGACGTACGCGGTGGGCGGCTTCCTGCCGCGCGCCTTTGGCACCGCCGCCACGCTCGACTTGTATGGCACGCTGCAGACGATGCCAGCGCTGCACAACGATTTTAACGAGGCAATGGGCCTTGGCGTCGGGCCGCCGGAACCTTGGTTTCGCTCGTTCGCGGTGGAAAAGGAGCTCTTCGCTGGGCTGGACGACGACAACGCCTCCACCTCCGCGCCGCTGCTCGTAGATGTGGCCGGCGGCAAAGGGCACGACATCCAAGCGTTCCACGAAGCATTTCCGGGCCGAGGACAGCTTGTTCTCCAGGACAAGGCGCAGGTCATTGATAGCATCGGGCCTGCAGCTCTGGATTCCTCCATTGTCGTGCAAAAGCACGACTTCTTCCCCCGCCAGCCCGTCCGCGGGGCCAGGGCCTACTTCTTGCGCCGTACCCTACACAACTGGCCCGACAGCCACTGCGTGCGCATCCTGACGGAGCTGCGCAGCGCGATGCGGCCGGGCTACTCCAAGCTACTGATTCACGAGGCGATTCTTCCGGATTCGGGCGCGACGCGCACACAGTGCGAGTTTGACATGGTCATGATGGCGGTCAATGGTGGGCTGGAGCGCTCCAAGAGCCAGTGGACGGCGCTCTTAATGGAGGCTGGATTCGAAGTGGTCAAGTTTTGGGGAAAGTATGCGGATTCGGAAGGGATCATAGAAGCGGTGGTTAGTCCTCCATAGAAGCGGGGGTTAGTTCTCCATAGAATGGCTCACTGAACCATTATATACTCCGGTTGACAACATGTTACGAGCCCATCCTCACTGCTCCAAATCACAAATATAAAAGATAGTGTAACCTTCGTTAAAGCTGCATGTATTAAGGCTACCCGTCGTTGGAAGCGTTGCGCCGTCGCACACAAATAAAAACTAATCACGCAATAAGCCAGGGGGAATAAATAGTAACCAATGACCAACAATAACCCAACGCCTCGTACTCCGTCGTCTCGTAAAGCAAAACCATAGACCAAACCAGTCTTGTAGCGTCCTGATATGCTGTATATGTACTTGCGATTCAGTTGCCCCATTTTAAAAGTCGACATGTTGAAAATGCTTGACTAGAGATAGAAAAAGCAGTCTACTGGGAGGGAGTGGCAGGGGATTTGCGGAAGGGGCGGCGCAAAAGGGCATCGAATTCCTTGAGGCGGCACATGGCGATGGGGTCGTGGCGGTGGAAAAAGGCTCGAACTCGTTTGCCATAAACGTCTGGGTGCTTATTAGCAAAGGTTGGCATATTTTCATGATGCAAGAAAAAAACATACACATGGGAATGCTGAGCAAGCATATGACAACCTGCAGGATGGAAATGATGATGAGGACATGACGAATACCACCGGCGATGAGCCAGTCAAGAGCGTAGTAGGTGACGACGAAGCTGAAGAAGTTCTTGAACAGGATGGTGAGCGTGAATGCTTCAATGGCGAGATCACCTGCATATAATTAGCAATGCGTTGGGAATGGACGTGCACCAGTGGAATACGTACGGTAGGCATCCACAATGTAAAGCGAACTGGCGACAGCTCCAATAACCATGCCGGCGACTTCGAATCCGAAAAAGATAAGCGGGACAATAACAGGCCGGCGCTGAGATGCGACGTCTTCAACAGTGAGAGCGAAACCAAAAAGACCAATAGCACTGAAAATGAGCATAGGAATAACGAGCATGATGCGGAACTCGGGCTCGAATACTCCCTTGTTGGCTGTAGTCATGCGGCGAACACTGAAATCCGCAACTATACCACTGACGAGGAAGCCACCCAAGGCTCCGATAAACGCTCCGGCATAACCGTAGCCAGACTCGGCAGCTCCCCAGAAGAGGGGAGGGCCGATGAAGATGGAGGCAACCAGAGCGCCCATGAAGATGGTCCAAGCAATCATAGTTCCCTGAATCAAACAGGCCCAAATGAATGCGGGGTTCATGATAAGCGGGAAAGGGCGCAGTAACAATGTCAGATACGGGTCATCCGTCTTGCGGCCGTCGAACAAGGACATGGATTCCATGAATGTCTTGCGCGGCGTGTTGGCGTCGCCACAAGGCTGGGGCCGGTTCGTAGGCAGTGCGCGGAAGCCAGAGTGGTGGTGCTTTTCATTTGTCTGCGAAGAATCGGACGAGGGGGGTTGCAACGCGTCTTCTTCGGTATAGATATCCGTGTTGAACCGAGCGTCGCGTCGATAGGCGGTTTCGGGACAAAACATGATGATGGCTGGCAGTAACGCGCCGGTAAAGATGGCAACAAAGTAAAAGGTCCAACCGAGGCTAATGGAGGCAGTAATTTTTCCGACAACGATGGGCGTGAAGAAGGCGCTGCCAAAGACAGCCAAGGTGGCAAACGCCATACGGATACCACGCTCGTGGACAAAGTACATGTCACCAATGGCGGCGTTGAGTAGACTCTCAAAGGGAGCAACTCCGACTCCCTGGATGGCACGAGCAGCAGCCATGCTTCGGAAGTGACGCTTTGCATCCTCGGGGGTTTCGGCGAGAAGAGGCACCGAGCCGGCCCAGGCACTGGTGGCAATGACAATGACGAGACCGAGGAGGAAGAGATGGCGCTTTCCGTAGACACGCGCAGAGGGAACGAAGAAGATGACGGCTCCACCGGCACCGGCGAGTAGGTAGCCGGTCAACACAACAGCGTCGGTAATTGTCAGGGCAATGTTGCCGATGAGGGTGACCGTGTTGGCGGCCAAGATGGGGCCGAGACTGGTGGCGAGAACTCCAGCACTGCAGAGGAGGAATGTGATGAGATCGCGTTTCCGAATCGACCAGTTTAAAGGATCATTGGGATCATCTGACGGCTGAGGCGTCTATAGAAAGCAGTCAGTGGGGGTGAATTGGAGGGCATCGCGGGTGGTAGGGCAAAAGTCGGTACCAAAATGAGGCCACCAGGAGTGGTCTTGAGATGAGCATCGTGCTCACCGGCTAAGCGCGGCCGATCAGGGTCATCGTAGTATCGCGTAGTGCCTGGAGGGAGAAGTATAAGTAAGAGGCATGTCGCACGACAAAAAAGAATTGCCAGATGTGGGTGGCAGAGGAGGGACGTACCAGGCACCTTTTCATTGCCCTTGGGCTCGAGGATTCCGAAACCCATGGCGGCTGATGCAGCAGCTGCTCAGGTGTGACAGACGCGGCGTCGCTGGCGCAATAGTTGATGGACCGGGAGAGGTGAAAATGGTTCTTGTAAAGACTAGATGAAGGCGCCGAGGAGCTGCAAAGAAGAAAGTAACACGAGACCAGATTTTAAGCGGCGCGGCGCGGCGCGATAGTAGGGCTCTTGGTATTTTTTTTTTTCGGCTTCAGCTGTCGTCGTCTGTGACTTCCCGATCTAGAATACAGAGCTGACGTTGGGTCCTGGGCCTTGTGTCCACGAAATGGGAAAGTGAAAGCACAGAGAGGATGGGGTAGTAGAAGAGAAAAGGAAGGCGATAGCTTGATTCAAGAGGGACTGAAATGGGGGGCGGAGATCCCCAGGAAGACGTGGGGCGTCGAGGATGGGTTAACAGTGGGTGCAGGTCAGGGCATGCGCGGCTCTTCGGCTGGCGGAGGAGGCGAAAATCAATCTCCGCTGACGAACAAGGCCAAGCTTTTTTATTGAGCTATGTATCCAACCTTTTTCTTTGTTTTCCACGCGCTTGTTGTAATTTGCGTGGCTTGCAGGCTGTCCCTTTTTTTTTTTTTGCTTTGACTCTGTCGAGGACGATGCAGACCTCGGGTGCTGGTGGAGCGTCTCTCGGGGGCAAAACCACAGAATAGGACTAAATCTGGTGTTTTGCTCGGGGCAACTATGAACGGACCCATTGCTCCTTTGAGGAAAGGGCCAATTTATTGGTAGTATTGATGCGATGTGCATTCTATCGCGTCGTCGATCTGGTGCATGCAGCGAGCCGGTGCTCGAAGTAGCCCGCCGCCAGCAGCCAAACGAATCCACACCAAGTGCATAAACCCCATGTCCGATGCGAAAACGAATTTCGAGTCAGTTCGAAACCCTTGTCCAAGGCGGGAAATGCCATGGGATGCAGCGCAAAAAAACCCCTTCCTTTACACAGTGGATCTGCAATGACCCCTACAAGCTCCACTGCAGCTGTCAAAACTGCACCTCACACCTGCTGTTTCCATGTCTGCCTCTCATGGACATCTCTCGTTGTATTGCTGGCAAAAGCTGCCTCTCTGCGGCTGTCGTTGAGCTGCTAGCCACGATTGCCGGTGTCGTATTCGTACAGCAGAAGCTAACCGATCCTTCCAGGTACCGCTGGGGACAGAGGGTGCCCTCGCTGTTTGGCGAGTACCTGTCCAGTGCGTTAGTGTCACATGTTGGGCAAAGGTAGAACAGTAGCGCCGAGCTTTGGTCACTCGGCCGCCGCCCACACCACCCCTGCACCATCTCCCGAGAAGATGGTCCAATGACAGCTTCGACATGGCTACTCTCCAGGCCTCATTTGGCGCTACCAATGCGACGCTGTTACTACTGGTTCCTGACCAACTGGTCTTGGGATGAAGATGAGATGTAGAAATCAATTTCATTGTGTGTGGTGCAAGAAGAAGAAGGATTTTATCGTTTTCATTTTCTCTTGGATCGGAAACCCAGACGCTCATCGACATGTTGACTTTGACATGTTCTAGACACGTCTCGCCACAGTTGTTGGCACAGCCACTAGCGGACTACGGTAGCCTCCAATGCGAATACGCGCTACTACATGGTACATGTAGAGACTTCTGTACTGGTGCTGTAGTAAATAATTTAGCTGCGTTTGCTACATCTTCATTTTCGCTATTTTATTTTAATCATCAATTTTTTCACTTTTTCTCTTTTCAGCACTGTCCAGTCGTCGCGCACACACCCACATAAACCCGTATTGCAAGGCTTTCCACTGTGTATGCCAACACCATCTCCGAGGTCGCCCGCGCAGCGATGCACACTCTCCTGCATCACGCGACTTCTGTGCCACACGCCAGTCATGTCTTACTTCCTCGTGGAGCAAATTCCCTTTAAGCTCTATCCATAGTTGGTATGCCTGCGGATGTCATTATGGCCGTCTCAGTGCTTTCCAACTTCGCTCCGTCCTGGTACAGCCAAGATTTCGTCTATCAACGAGTTGCACAGTTCAGTGTACTCTCAAAACGAGCGATTATCCACTTGAAAGAGGCCGAGAATCTTGAGCCAAATCATCGCGAACTGTTAAATAAATCGTACCTTCTTCTCTGCCAGCATGCACGTTGAATCTAGGTATTCCGGTTTGCTGGCAGTTGGCAGCTGCGGGCTACAGCTGGCAGCTGCCTTCTCCATCCATCTGCAAACACAGCCTATTGCCAGGATGCCGTTTTTGTGCCTTTGAACCTGAAACCCCCCAACCCTCCACCAGATTGATCTTAGGTTCTGAGTCACTAGGAAAATGGCCGAGATTGTCGAGTGGTACATTGCCTGCAACCCCCCTTTGCGACCCAAAGGCGTGTCAGAGGTCATTCGACGTGTCCAGGACGCCGAGGTACCAGTTATCTTTCGTAGCAGATTGACGCTCACACAGACTGACTCGAGACCATCTTTCAAAAAAAGCAGGGCCTATTGGAGATGTTGTACGAGCCTGATGCTCCGTGGTTCAAGTGCATCGCGTTAGCCAGTCAAAGGCAACAAATCACTGCCGCCATACAAGACAACCTGTTTGCCATTGCGGACGACGACGTCGATACCCTTAACATCGAAGAGAAAACAGACGGTGACGTTTCCATCATCTCCCCAGATCCGCGCATGACGCCTTGGTTCGAATACAACAGCAAGGGAAGCAATTTTTCCGACGCCGATGTATACCCAGAGCACATTGCCGAAGCGAAATATAAGACCGTGTGGCGCGGCCTGGAAGAGTATCCAGACACGACCTTTCAGCAGCTGCTCGCGAGATGCAGCGCGCTGGACGACCGCGATTTCCCGCACAATCAAGATCAGTTTGAATACGTGACAAAGTGCACAATATCGTACAATCTGCGCCAAACAGTCTTGTATATTGGCTCAGATGAGAGTCGTGAAACAGTTTGCATGGCCGTGGCGAAGTTGAACAGCATCATGCAAGCATACGTACGTCCCCCAAGGGAGAATATCCTCTCACCCGTTCCAGGTCCGTGCTAACAACTCTCTTAGGAAACGGACTGGCAGAGTGCGCTTCCCAGGCTTCTCCCAGCTCTAGAGATCATACCTGCTGCCTTGATGAAAAAGCCAGTCAGCAGTGATTCATTCGACATGCCCTCCGATATCAACGCGAGCCCAGTAGGCGGCACGGAATCACCTCCGGAGCCCATACCTGCTGCCGAGCTGACAAAGCCAGCCGATGATTCATTGGACGACATGCCCTACATTCTCAGTGGAGGCCAAGAAGGCAGCACGGAACCACCTCTAGAGGTCATGCCTGCAGCTGAGATGACAAATTCAGCCAGCAATGATCCATTCGACGACATCCCCTCCGAAGTCAACGCGAGCCTAGAAGGCAGTATAGAACCGTGCTTCGACCCATTCAGCAACTCGCAGAGCTTGATATGAAAAAGGGGGGGGGGGCAAGAGGACGGACACAGCGTTTGGCAAAAGACATGACATTATGTATCACAAGAGCCCTACTTCTAAATTGTACAAAAAAGGTAGCCCGCACGCAAGAAAGAAGAACTTGACAAACAACCAAGAGCTGGAACAAAAAGAAAACGCTTTGAGATGCAAAACCCTCTCTTTTCTGAATCGATTCAATCTTTTTTTGCCTGTTCTATATGCCGAGTTTTTCTCCAGAAAGGCAAAACAAGAAATAAACAACTTCCAAAACACACAGAGAACACTAAATGGGAATAGAGATAAAATAAAAACCGACCAAAAGAAAAGGAATGTGACATGAATCATAATACGCCATGTGGTGATTTTGCCGTAAAATAAAAAAGGATAGGGGAAAAAAAGCTGGCGGATATAGCATCGCAGGGCTCTCATATGTAGCGCAAAATATTGGTTGGTCGTTAGAGGGTTTGGTTTTTGATATATTTCTTGTTTTTCTCTCTGTCAGTGCATGGCAAAACAGATGCAAAGAGGAAGAGGAGGAGGCGGGGGTGGAAGGTAAGAGGAGAAGGGAAGAAGGGGGGGGGGGGGGG